>JAQIXC010001590.1:0-14024 GCA_034697605.1 Metabelba pulverosa
CTCTCTCTCTCTCTCTCTCTCACTCACCTCTTGTGAAAAACACGTCGATTAGCGATAAAACTCGAATATATTTTTGGAAATTTTTTTAACATTATGTATTTATCCATAAATTGCTTTTTAAAGCTACTGTGTAGATATGACAAGTATTAAGTTTATTGATTATGCGTTAAACAATTTACTATTTACTTTTATTTTTCAACAATACAACTTTGAATTTATACAGTTCAATTCTATTCAGCTCGATTGAATAGACTTAAAATATCGCTTAATGTGTAACAATAGCAATTTTTTTCGTAAATATAAACTTGCACAATGTAAAATAATTAAACTGTATTCTATTGTCACAAACACTTGTTGTCGTTTGTGAATGATGATATTTTGCCGGCTATTCATTTTTTTGCGCAATACACTGAATAATTTTCGGAAATGAATAAATTTCGAAACTTTAAATTTGACATGTTTATTCCTGTCGGGAAAATATGTTATTTTGTGCTATTTCTTAATACATATATTATTGCTTAAAGATGTTATTCATTTCATATAAATTTTAATGCATATAAAAATTTAAAGAATGTGTAGTATTTACATAAGCTCAAATAAGTAGCCAAGTAAATTTTTAATCAATTGCAAAACTGTGTAAACTGGGAGAATGTTACAGTATGTTTACCGTTGGCCGCAAATATCAGCATTCAATTAGCGCATTGCTTAAACTTGTATAAGAAGTACAGTATATACTGTGTATTATACGCAGAAGTTGTTTACAATCTGTATATCTCATCAAATAATTAATTTAAGTATAAAATTAATCAATCAATTCGCGCGACACATATGACTCAATTAGCGCGCATAGCATAGCTCTTTAATTAATTGTACTATGCACATTTAATTAATTATCACTACGATAATATTTACCTGTTTCTAAAATCTTTTAAATGATTATTTATAATAAGCATAAAAATAGTAGCTTAAGCGTATGTTTAATATTTTTTTTTAAACACATTCATGTTTAATATTTTAAAACGTTATATTTAATCATTAATATTTTATTTAAAGCGTTTACTTCCTAATTAATTTACTTTTAAAAATAGGCTTTGTTATTTATAATAGTTTAAATATTAAATACATTACTTAATTTTTTAACTATATTATAATTAGAATTCTTGTTTTTCATGTTTAACGGTGGGATTAACAACATGATTATATAAATCTACTTAAATTTTAATAAATTATCAAGACAAATGTGCTGACTTAACATGTTTCATAGATAAAATAAATTCATTCATAGATAAAATAATGTCATCCATTTCATCCCAAATGTTATATAATTATATTTTAAGCTTACATCTAACAAAATTTACATTTTAGCTTACAGTTTAATACAGTTTACAGGAATAAATTAAATAAATTAATCTTGTCAAGTATATTTGTTTGCAAGTATAGTCTGTGAAAATTAAAAATTATTATTAGATTTACACAATACTACTTTGCTACAAACTAACTTAGATATAAAATATTTTATGTTTGTATAATTTATATAATTAAAAAAATTTATTTTTATAAATAAATAATTGAAATAATAATCATATATACATGACATTTATTTCAAAATTAACAAAATTCTAACTTGCTAATTTAAAGGCCGACCTAATCGAGTTGGTGATGACAACACTGAGCCGATTCGCGACGCACACGACGCGCACCACTGAGCTAAAACCAACCTCTTGAATTCACCAAGTCCAAATTCAATTTACTCGTGTTGTTTGCGAAAGGCGTCAACTTTCACCATCATACAAAAGAAGGATGCTAGAACTCGTGGATAACCTTAACTATTGTAAACATCCCAAAATCATATGATTCTGTTTTCATATTCTGTACGGAATTTAAAAAAACCAAAACAAAACTTTTCAATTTCCATCAACATTATTGTGTCAAGCAGCTTTACGAACAGGGTATTTTCTAGCAATCTCGATGTAAATGTACAGTATACAATGAGATAAATATTATGTTTATGAATAATCATTGCGTTTATTTGTATTGAATTGAAAAGCTTAAATCATCAAAAAAGATTATTATTATGTTAATAATTTAAGTTTCTGTAAGATTTTATGCGTGTTTAAGTTTTGCGCTTATAAGAATATTCTATTGAAATTTCGTACACAGTATCTTTTCTACATACAGTATAAATTTGATAGCTATATAAATATGTCAAGTTGTTATTATATCGGGCATAAACTTGAAAGTATCAAGTTAATTTTCAATTAAAAATTGGAAGATAAATATTTTTGTCTAATGTTTTGTACGAATGTTTGGGTTTCGCAGATAAATGAGTGAAACATAATTGTACAGTATACTGTATATGTGTTAAAAAGAAATGAGCTTGTTTAAATTATTTAACATTATAATTTTAAAGTTTTTTTTCATTATTATATTTAAAATATAAAATCTTGAAGCTTATAAGATTTTATCTGTGTACAAATCCTGTTTAAAGTATATGTTTACTATAAAAGTTACATTGTAACAATTAAATTGTATTACATTAAGTTAATGCTTAAAATATAACTTTATATTTTATCTTAATTAATAAAAACATGTTTAAATAATCATTTGTTTAATATTGATATTTTATATTACTAAGTTTATAAGTACATTTTAAAAGTCTATTGTTAAGAATTTAACAAGCTTAAAAATATCATTAAACTGCAACGATCATTAGTAATGACTCATTACTAATAATAAACATAGCAAAAATATAATAAAAATAATTAAATTTATAAAGCTAAAACTTTTAACCTAAATACAGATTTAGTTATGAACTAAATAAAAAAAAATAAGCAAGATAGAAAGTACTATTATCAAGCTGTTATTTTAATATACAGTTCGAACATACTGTAGAATAAAACGCACAAGACTTTCGAAGTCAAGTCAAAACACTTAAAAATATTAATATGCGTATTTTGTGTACGAACCCAAACGAAAAATATTCATGGCAAAACACTTTTAGCAAGTACAACAACGAGGGTGACAAGAAGCATTAAATATCAATGCACTATTTAATGCGAAGTATAGTTGTGCCAAATAAGCAGGGTGAGATTTATCTCTAACAAAACAAGACGTAGTTTATGAATGCCCACAAATCAACAAGTTCAAACGGCCGCAACGCTCGCCACTCAATAAAAATGAGCGATAACTGCATTCAAAAAAAACCAAAACAAAAAATTAATCAAAAACTAAAACAAAACGAAATAAATAATTAATTAAAAATACAGTTTTAATAAAACTACAATGTACTAATTAAAAAAAAATCAACAAAAACAACTCTAACATAACGTGAAACGAACATGCTAAATTAATAAACACGTGAAACAACGCGACAAACGCCGTAATAAAAATCAAAAAATATTTTCTACGAAAAAAAACAAAAATAATAATTAATTGAAAAAAAACAAAACAATAATAAAAAGTCTAATTCAAGCGAATCGTCGCATACGAGCCGTTCGTCTCTCGCGTCGCAACCGTAACCATAAGTAGCGATCCGTACGCGTGATGTCGATCAGAGGTCGGCTGCGCTCATCGCAGGCGTCGTCGGCGGACGAGCCGTACCAGTTGGGCGAGTGCCGGAAGTGCGGCCAACACTCGTCGAACCAGTCGCTGATTACGTGCCAACTGTGCGAAATCCAATACCACCCGAAGTGTCTGGGCGTCGACGCGAAGCTCCTCTCCCGGGCCGCGCACGCCTGGAGTTGCCACAAGTGCCGCAACTGTCGCTTCTGCGGCAAAAAGCAGTGCAAACTCACCGCTGCCGGTGCCCTGTCATCAACCAATACTACCGGTGCGGGCAATCGCGCCGGCCGCGCGGGCGTCACCTACAAGATGATCGCGTGCGCGCTGTGCGACACGAGCGCACATCAGCCGTGCATTGATAAGTTCGATAAGTCCCGGCCCGCGGCTACCGGCGCTACTACTGGTGCGAAAGGCGCGGCTGTGGTCGCCGACTACGTGTGCCATAAGTGCCGCAAACGCTCGACGACTGGTACCGGTGCCTACGATGACGACGAGAATGCGTCGGAGTTTAGCGCCGGCGCCGGCAGTTTGGATGAGGACGACGACGACGACGAGGGCGATGAGGACGAGGAGGAAGAGGAGAGTTACGGCGCGAAGTCTAGCGCCGATGAGGCCGAGGATGAGGAGGGTGTGGATGAGGAGGCGGAGGAGGAAGAGGTGGCCGAGAGTGACGATGAGGAGGAGGTCGTTGCGGATGAGGAGGACGTGGAGGAGAGGTATGTCTACGAAATGTGTTGTTAATTATTGTGGTTTTCAATTGATTTGTTTGCGCACTAGTAGTTCGGATGAGGAGATGAGCGAAGACGCCGATGCGGAGGACGGGAACGGTAGCGATGATAGGGATGAGTCGACTACTACGGGAACACCGGTCAAGGACGAGGAGCTGTCGACGCCGCCGATTGGTCGACGACTGCGCACCGGTAGACGAGCGGCTGAACCGGCGCGTATGACCCGATCGATGACGCGGCCGACGAAAGCCGACAAACTGGCCGCGACGGTGGGTGTGTCGGCCGGCGGCGCTGTTGGTGGTCGTAGTCGCGGCTCGAAACCTGCCGATGACGAGGAGGCAGACGGGGGTTCGGATAGCGATGATAACGGCGACGGCGATGAGTCGAGTCCCGGTGCTGGCGCCGGCAGTAAGGCCGGTAATGGCAAGCGTAAGCGCAAGAAAAGAGGTATTGTTTGCGATTTGTTTTTTGATTTAATTTATTTTTTGTTTTTTTATTTAAAAATTAGTTTTTTTAATTAGAAATCAAAAACATATTTCAGATATTAATCGGATTTTTGAGAAATAGTTATAATTTTTTGTGAATTTATGCAAATATTTCCAAAAAATTCATTTTAATTACGAAAAATATTTTTAAATTAATTAATTTTTAAAAAATTAATCTATAATTACGGAAAAATGAGAAAACATTTCCACACAAACACGATTTATTAATAACATGTTTAAATATTGATTACATGGTAAACAGCACTCGAAAATTGATAGGTTATTGAGCGTAAAGTCCAAAATATCAGTCGTATCGGCGATAATATTACATAAAAACTTCACAACAAAAACAAAATTCAAATAAATTAAACATGTTTATAGTTTATACAGTATAAAAAAAAACTCGGAATTAATGGGTCTATTCTCGTGTTTCGGCTGCCGTCGCGTAGGTCGGGGCGCGGCGTCATATATGGCGCGAATGCGTACGAAATCGCTGAAGTCGTGCGGCGAATCGGACGCCGAGTGCAAAGCGGACGCGGCCGCCGCGTCGTCGGACGTGGACGACGCGAACGACGGCAAGTGCGCGGTGCCCGGCTGCGACTCGAGCGGCCACCTGTCCGGCAAATTCGACACGCACTCGACGCAGAGCACGTGCCCCGTGTATCACAACCTCGCGTCCGACGACTGCCGGCAGCGGTACGGGCGGCGCGTGCAGCGCAAGACCGGCGCCGAGACGAAGAAGGCCAGGGAGTTGCGCGCGAAGGCCGGCGCCGCCGTCTCGCCGAACAAGGACGAGAAGTTAGCAGCGCTGGTGGAGAGTCGGCGCCGAGAGACGCAGAAGGAGTTGGCCGTTGCCGGCGCCGCCGCGCCCAGGAGTCCGAAGGTGAAGAGTCCGCCGAAGCACAAGTCGTCGAGGTTTGGCTCGTTTTTTGCGTTTTATTTGTTTTCGTATAAAATATATTTTGTTTTTATATTCAAAATAATTGTTTTTTTTAAGTAAATTATTTATTTTTTTTGTTTTAAATAGTTTTTAATATATAATTATTTTGTTTTTATATAAATGTTTTGTTTTTTTAGTTAAAATATTTGTTTTTTAGTTAAAATATTTAGTTTTTTAGTTAAAATATCTGTTTTTTTTTTGTATTGAAATTATTTGTTGTTTTTTTGCATTAATTAATTGTTTTGTTTTTCTGTTGACTACTGTAGCCGAGAGCCGGACTTACGCGGCCTGACGCCGATCTTCGACCTGGACATGTTCCGCGAGGCGCAGGCCCGGGCGGCTGAGCTCATACAGGAGCAGTTGGCGGCCGAGCAGACGCAGCGCCGCACAGGCATACGGCTCGTCGAGATGGGCCGCTACGAGATGTCGGTCTGGTATTCGAGTCCATATCCCGAGGAATACCAATGCCTTCCGAAGCTCTATATTTGCGAGTTTTGCCTCAAATACACGAACAGTCCTCTCATTCTCAAACGACATCTGCATAAGTGTCTGCGCCGACACCCGCCCGGTATGTGTGGTCGTGTGCGCGCGGCATACCTGTGCCGTTGTATTAAGTCTTACGCTATTTATTAATTATGTTTTATTATGTTTTAGTTATTTATAAATAAATAGTTTTATTATATCATCAAAAATAATCAATATATAGTATATTTTTATTGCAAACTACTTGCGCTCTAAAAACTACCTGTGCTTTGATTGAAGTCATGAGTGATTAGGCGTTTTGTTGATGTTTTTCCTTTGATATAAATTATTATTATTATATTTATATATGTTTTATGTTTTGTTTTTTTTACAATTAATTTATTTGTGTTTTATTTGCCTACCGGTGCGCGTGGGCACAGGCGACGAGATCTACCGAAAGGGCAATATCTCGTTCTTCGAGATCGACGGCGACCAGAATAAGCAGTTTTGCCAGAATTTGTGTCTTTTGGCGAAACTCTTCTTAGACCACAAGACCCTCTACTTCGACGTCGAGCCGTTCCTCTTCTACATTATGACCGAAGCGGACGCCGAGGGCTTCCATATCGTCGGCTACTTCTCGAAGGTTTGGCTCAATTTTTGCGAAAATACTTTTTTTTAATACGATTTTCATATATAATAATAATTTATTTATTAGTAAAAAATATTTAGTTTTGTTTTTTAAATAAATGTTTACAGTATTTGCGAGACCGATTGCTAGTCAATTTAAATTAGAATGATACATTTTTAGTTAATTTAAAATTAATTTAAAGAGTTTTATACGGTTTATATAGATTTTTCCAAATACTTAAATAAGAAATATTTTAATTAATTTTAAACAAATTTATGCTTAAGTTTACAGTTGTTTCGAATTGACTAAATTTTTTTTTTGATTTGTGTTACGGTTTAGGAGAAGCAGTCGTTCCTCTCGTACAACGTGTCGTGTATTCTAACTCTACCGCCGTATCAAAGGCAGGGTTTCGGCCGAATGCTCATCGACTTCAGTATGTATTAGAATCGCATTGAAAATAATTTTTTTTATCAAAAAATAATTTAATTAAAAATATTTTTTTTTGCATAACTTTTAGGCTATTTATTGACGAAAACTGAGGGCAAAGTCGGTTCACCGGAGAAGCCGTTGTCCGACTTGGGACTCATCTCATACCGGAGTTACTGGAAACGGGTTATACTTGAATACCTGTGCAGTTATGAGGGGAAGGATATCTCAATCAAAGGTTAGTTTAATTAAAAAACAAATTAAACAAAAAAAAAACAAAATTTTTGAACTAATAATTGATTTGTTTGTCCGCATCCGTCGGCCGTACGTAACGGAACGGCAGATGTGTCTCAACAGACGGGTATCAACGCCTACGACATCGTATCGACGCTGCAGTCGATGGCAATGTTGAAGTACTGGAAGGGCCGGCATCTGGTGCTGACGCAGAAGCACATACTCGACGACTATCGCTCCAAAGCCAAGAAACGCAAGAATTTTAAGCGAATTGACCCGAAATGCCTGCACTGGACACCGAAATACGTGCAAAACAACTGATTGTTTCTGTTTATTGTTTTCATTGTAACACTTTATCATTGATAATACCTTGTACGATTTAACTCGCATTCGTTATCACACCGACTGTTTCGACGTGTTTTTACCCATTCTTGTTGTCGCGTCCGCTACAGTCGAACCTCATTACTCTAGCGTTTATTTTGATAGTTTGTATTTTTTGTAATTGCGATTTATCAAGATGATTTTTATTTAATCGAGAGTTTTGTCAATAGTTTTTGTATTTTAATTAATTTATTGTCTTTTTTAATCATCAGTTAGTTTATCAAGCAATTTTTCCTAGCTTTTATTTTTCATCTAGTTTATTTTATTCTTGAAATGAGTTTTGTTCCACTGTTTAAAAATAAATTGCATTGTAATTTATGGTTAATATAAAAACTTCATGTTAAAATTGATTTGTTTTGTAAATAAATAAATTTGATTAATTGATTGAAAAATTTAAATGTTGAATTGATTTGTGAAAAATACTCGAAAATAGTATCATGTTGAACTTTATTAAGTACATCAGTAGTTAAAATGTTTTTAAGTTAAAGTTCTAAGTTATAACCGGAATTCCACTTGCTAAAATGAGTTTAATTCAGCACTAGGAAAGAACCAATATTACAAATAACTAAATTAGAAAGTAATTTAAAATAAATATAATATTAATTTTACAGGTTATAAAATATAATTTGGTAGAATTGATCTCATTGGTATAATGGTAAAGATAGATTATATTGTTACAGTGCAGTATAACTTATTGTATAATAGAATTAAATGTTTAATTTTTTTTATTATTACAAACTCTTTATATTATAGAAAAGAAATTATACATGCTAAAATCCATAGCCGAGATTATTCTTAGTCATTATAACAATACTCTGTATTTTTAATTAATTTAAAGTTGATTTATGTTAAATCTTACAGTTTATATTTATCATGTTTTTAGACCTATTATTGCAATTTTATAACTATTAAAATATTAATTTTAAGAAGTGTTAATAAAAATCATATTTTAAAGTTTTAAGGTTTAAAACAATTACAATTAATTGCTTAGTTTTATATTTACTAAAATAGTTATTTTTTAATTCAACAATGCTATTTACAGTAATCCAAAAAATGCAAAATTTTGTATGATATTTTACTAAAAAAAACTTAATAAATTTATATTAAACTTACATTTAAAATACATGAATTATTAAAACAAATTTCACTTTCTTTTTATAAATAATAAAACTAACATTAACACACATAAAAATTATATAAACGTGTGCATTCCTTTGTGCGCAGAAATGATTAGTTCAACTGACCATACTAATCATACTGATTATACTGACCATTTTTATACCGTAATAGCCTTTTTTTTAATTAGATATTGATATATATAATATTATTGTATATTGCTTAATATACATTTAAATTAGCTAAATAATTCTCAAAATTTTCCTAGCTTAAGGCACTTTGGGTATATAATTTATTCATCATAAATATAGGAGAGCTATTGAACAAGTGCCAAGTAATTCTAAAAATAAAATGGTCAAGGATATTTGAAGGTCATATCTTAGCGTATATATTTTTTGTAAGTATATTGCATATATAATAAAATATTATATTGCTTATATCGTGGCCAGCAAACAGGTTCGAAACTTGTGAAAGTATTTCTAGCCTATGGCAATTTGGATGTATAATTTATTCATGCCATTTATCTTATCTTATCTTATTTCATGAGATAGTATTTTAGATAAAAAACAAATTATCTCTAAAAATAAAACCGTCAAGATGATTTGAAAGGCACTCTGTTAGGTATAAAAAGGAGAGCGCATGCATATCGCAAATCATTCGTGAGTGTTTGCTAACTGCACAACATTTGTTGCCAAGATCATTTTCTTATTTCTAATAGTAATTTTTATGCCATATATAAATATATGTTTGCTATTTAATTCAACGCAAAATTTCTGGTTAATTGTGAACAACAGTTATAATAATAATTAAATTAAAAGGTATAAAAATTATTTATTAAATTAAAATTAATATATTTTTGTAAAATATTAAGCTAACTGTGCGCCTATATGTGCACTAATACTGCGATCGTTTGATGTTTCTTGTATTGATGTCGGGCCACAATGAGTGGCCCGGAGTCCGAGTGATTCGCTGCCGAACTTTTGACTCTTTTTTTCCTCCCCTCCTTTTCCCCCACTAAATAACTGTCATATTATATATTAGTTCTAATTGCATCTAATTTTTACATTTTAAAAAATATTTATAAGTTTATGAAATAAATATTTAAAACATTTATAAAAAATAATTAAAAATGTTTGTACTGTACATTTCGAGTTTTAGTTATTGCTTAATTAAATACTGTAGTACATACAGTATTTTTATTAATTCTTAAATTTACAAATATTTTGTCTAATACATATATAATTTTAATTAGTTTTTATTAATTTAATTTTAGCTAATAGTTAAGTATATTATAATTTAAACAAAGAAATTAGTCTAGCATGTATAAAAATTTCAATATTATTTTTTCCTCTTAAACATCAATAAAATACTTACTCATAATTTGTAACTTAATCCAGTACTCATTAGCATGATACACTCATAATTTATTATAATTTGAAAAAAATAACAATTATTTACATTCACACAACTTAAACAATTTAACTAGATAAATTAATATTATTTTATAATATTATGTTAATAATTAATTTTATTTTTATGTTTTTGAATACTTTATTAAACTTACGGTTTATTACAAAAATTAAACTATATTACTTTTGTAATTTATAATTAGCTAAATATTAGCAATATTGTTTGTTAAAAAAAAATATTTTCAGTGAAAACAAAAAACCAACTCTTGTTTGAGAGGACAGACAGAGCACTAGTGAACGCACGACTCGTATCGCGCATTCAATTCAATGCAATTCCTTCGCTATCTATAGAAAACATGTCATTGAAGTCCACTATTAGAACCCGTTTTGCAATTATTATATACTTTTGCAAAAAATAATATTAAAAACTTTTTTTTCTAAACTTTTAACTTATAGAATAATTTTTTAATTAATGAACAGAACTTCGACCGCAAATGGAATTCGGATCTCAAATGTTCGGTTCGGGAGAGTCGGGCCAAGAGTTCGCGCACTCGACGCAACACTACTCGGCCGACGGCGACCAATACGACGCGTTCTCGGCTTTATTGGCCAATGAGTGTGAAGATCTCAGTCTGAATGCAAAACCCGATGAGTGCGCACAGCCGGCGGTGGAAGAGCAGAGACCTACCGGTGCTGTGAATACAGTAGAAAATGACGACTCAATCGATTGGAACGAAATATTTCGCCGATTGTCGGGCGAGACGGCAGAGGAACGGCACGAAGTGATGACTCAGTTCTTGGATTCGGATTTTTGTAATGAAATGTTCGGTGCGGACAGTAGACAGGGTTTGGGTGACGAGCAGAACGAGTCGGTCGACGCACCGGTAGTCGAGTCGACAGATAAAACAGTCCACTCGAGTGAAGGTCCGGGCGCTGACAGCACTGATATGTTAGAAGGGATTGTTACAAACATTATACTCAACGACATACCGTACCCATCCTTCTGTGTCGACTCGAGTAGCGTATCGCCGACTACTCTGTCCGCACCGACAGCTCCAGTATCATCACCTGTTGAAGCTATGGGTGCGTTGGACAGTAATATTGACCAAACATCGACTTCGGTTAAGATATGCCAAAAAGGTCGGCCATCTCTTGAATGCTTGGGTTTCACTGAAGTGGAGCGCCGGCAGAGACGTAAACTACAGAATCGGTTGGCGCAGAGGCGGCTGAACGGGAGGCGGAGGCGCGTAATGCAGTGCACGGATAGGACGCGCGTCATAACCGAAGTCCAGTTTACTATTTTCGGTAAACTGTTTGACAGTGTAATCGACGGCACATATGACGGCGCACTCGAGTCGCACATGAGGTTCGGCCTACAGCTCTTGCACTGTCTGCCCGGTTTGCACACACCGGCCAAACGGCGCCGAATGCAGTGATAATTCAATGCATTTTATATAAATTTTCAATTTTTTAAAATAATTAATTTATTATTTAATTTTATAATGTGTAAATATTTCCAATTATTAATGTAATTGTGTAATTATTTTTGAATGTATAATGATTAATTATATAATAAATAAATTTTTGAAATATCAACAATTTCAAACGAAAAAATTATTTTTATTTAATTAATGCAAAATGTCTATAAGTTCTCGGTGAATTTGTATAATGCAATATTGATACCAATTGTTCAGGGAACCCAATTTTTAAATAAAACAATTATAGAATTAGTTTTTAGTTAAGCATTGCACTAGATTACAATTTAACAATTTTTGCCTTATCTGAATACAACAATGTATAATTTTACAAATAAACAATTACGATTCAAAGGCATTTTTAACTTGTAATTTATAGTTACTGTAAATACTTTATTTTAAAATTAACTTGTTTTTAAATAAATAAATCCTAATTAATATAAAATCAATTTTTAAATATTTTTAAAATTATGCATTGTTTAACTCTAGCAAGTGTCTGCAGTTAAAACCTGGAAAACTGTTTAAAACTAAATGTACAGTAAACTCTCGGCAAACACTTTGTCCGCTATGCGACAGTTATTCTAGATTATAATTTCGGCTTAAAATGATACTTGTTAAAATGTTTGATAAAACATATAATAAATCGGTAGATAGGGTAAGAGCCATAATTATAAGTAAATATTTTATTTTAAAATTTTCAACAGATTTTTGATTAATTCTACAGTTTCTTTCAAGGTATTACTTCTAAGTTGTTCATATTTCTTATTTAGAATGGTAATTGATTTCAATGCATAATTCAACAAATTTCTAAAATATGAAATTAATTCAAAATTTTACAATTTTATTGAATACAAAATTATAATCAGGTTAAAAGTCAAAAACATAATTATAATATTTTGCATATTTTGTAAATAAATTTTTAAACATTTATTACTTTTATAAATTATATATTTATTTATTTTTTGTATTTGTAATAATTTTTAATTATTTGTATACTTTTGTATAATTATTTTTAAATAAATAATGATAATAATTTTATAATGAATAAAATTTCCAAATATTAACACTATTAAAAAAATTATTTAAATTTTATTAATTCAAAATGTTTAGCAGTAATTAAATAATACTTGATATATACAGTATTAAAATAGTACAGTTATAATTTACAAATAATAATTTATACATTGCATTTTATAAATTGACAGTATTTATATCTTTAAACATTGCAAAAATTTCCGTCGAAATATCCCGTTTTAAACAATTTGACATTGTTTAATTATTAGTAATTTAGTAAATATTTAAATTGCAGTTATTTAAACTATATTAAATCACTTTTTTCTGAATATAAACTGAGTTAAAAATATAAATAATTTTTGTAAAACATTTGAACGTCATAAGTTTTGCGTTTATTATAAAAAATTGTAGCTTGTTTAAATTTATCATTATTATTATAGAGTTTCATTAATATTCTCAGATATTTTACAACTAATTCCTTTTATGACTAAATTTTAAATAAATAGCATTGAAGAACTATTTGAAACACAGTAGTTGTAATTAAAAAGCATTCGCATGTTCTAATTTAAACGAATTTTAATTTATTATCAAATTTGAATTTATTTAAAATAAACATATAGATTTATTTACAGTTTTGAATAAAAATTTACATAGATAAATATAATTTGCATTTATGTCATAAAGTAATAGCAATAATGTAAAAGCAAAGCAAGCAGTTATTAAATTACACTAATACAATTGTAAATGACACTAAATTGGATAAATTAAAAGTTCAACTAAATTCGTATTAATTTCTATAGTTTACGTCGAATATGAAAAATATTCTAATGATTGTATTAAAACAAGGGACACAGCAAACCGGCGATGACTTTTTTACCATTCTTTTTTTACCATCCTTTTTTTACCATCCTTTTTTTACCATCCTTTTTTTATCATCATTTTTTACCATTCTTTTTTTACCATAGTTTTTTACTATATTTTTTGTAAAATACTTAAACGATCATAAAACAAGTTTGACAAGCATAAATTTTAATCAAACAATAATTTCTTAAATTCATAACACCTATTAAAATATTTTGTAAAATAGCTAAATTATATACATATATTAAAAAATTTATAACTATACTAATATATTACATAATTTATAAAATAAACCTAATTGTTT
>JAQIXC010001591.1:0-14020 GCA_034697605.1 Metabelba pulverosa
TTTGATATAAATTTTATTAATATATTTAAACAAATAAAAAAGTTAGCCCGGTACTACTATCTTGCTATTCTAATTTGTCAGCCTATACTTAAGTACCGATTAATCGATTACTAAATTTAACGGTTGATTGCATTGATTATCGTTTGTGAAGAGATGACAAAAAATTTCTTATTCTTTGTAACTCTTATTCTATATCAATAATTGGACATTGTTAAAATTTATTCATTTCAAATTTAAATATCTCCTAATGAGGAAACGGGGTTTTCGATAACACAATCGTTACTAATTGTCATAATTTTGTATCAATTTTATCGATTAATTTATTAATTGAGTTGTTATTTGATTTAAAAGTTTTATTATTTTTAGTCATTGAATGAAAAAGTTTTGCCGAAAAGAAGTCAAAGCTTCCAATCAATCGATAGCTCATTTCGGAATGAATCGGAACTACACTCTAACTCAATACACAGTATAAACTAAAATAGTTTCCAATTTCTAATTCAAACCCAATTCGGCTTCAAATGACTTCTTCGACGCAACGCTCAGATATTTTTTATTTGATTTTTTACTATTCAATCATTTTATGCCAAATAAATAAATATTACGTTTTGTTTGAAATTATGCGATAATTCTTAACTCAATTCAATTGCGGCCTTAGTTTGGCTGCGAATACAGTATTAGTATTAATGAAAGTATTAGTATATTTGAGACGAAAAGCAGTTCTAATCCGTTTCAAGTGATCAACAACTCGACCCTTGAGTGCTCGGGCAGAGCGGAGATGGCACCGACACCTCAACAGTGCCATCAATTGCCACTCTTATCGCGCAATTAAGCCTAAACTTGTTAAACGTGTACTTCTCCGCCAACTCTGGTTCTGCATCTCTACCATCGCTTCGACTGATTCGGTGTTTAATCTGATCCCAACTCAAGATATTGTATTGACTCACAACTCGAAAACCAATTGAATTAACGCACAAACAGTCGATACAATCATTCGACACATCAGTTCTCATCCTTTAGCGCATTTGGCGATAAATATCGTATTAAATGAAATTTAATTTATTTTTCATAAATCCCATTGATTTGTCTTAAATCCAAAACCCAATCAACGGATTCAACGACTGATTCGAGAGTAACGGCGAACAGAAAATCTAAACCCATTTTCATATTATTTCTAATGTTTTAATCAATTTTCGACGAATTAATCGCATTTTGCAAATACAGTGAATAAACGAAAATATGAAATGAATTCCCAATTAAATACAAATTACAATCAATGGCGAGAAGTGACGGCAAGTGGTGGGAGAGGCCGGGCGTCGGCCTATTCGGGCAATTGAGTGCTCATAATGAGAGTGATGTTCTCGCCTTTGAGGAGAATCCGTCCGATGTTTTTGCGGACTTTGGTCTTGACGTAGACCTCTTGGGCGTCATCTAAGACCAGATTCATGTATTCGTCGAAACCGATGATATGTCCTTCGATTCGCATCGAAATGTTTTCGGTTAACCAAACCTGAATGCGGGCCCTGTTCTGCAGGTACCGGAAGATCAGGTTAATCGGCTGAACCATCACTTTCTGGATCTTCTGCGACCCTTTGTACGCCATCTCAACACTGTCTCTCTTTCGGCCAAAACTAACTTTCAATTCAATTTAAATCAGGCTTTCAGTGAACGCGACAATTGACTGACGACTGAGTGTTTCGGCGAAACAACGCTTTTATTCCGCTTTTCACACACTTTACCATAAACTCACTTTCTATGCATCGATGCTTTCGTACTATTTTAGTTCAAAACTATACCTTCTATTCATATAAAAGAGTACTAATATTGCCATTTGTTTTGACTCGTATATCAAATGTGTGCTTCTCTGCACATAATATATGAATACAAACATTACGTCATTTTTATATTTATATTTTGGTTTAACTTTCATAGACTTTGGTTTGGAATTACAGTTAATTCCGTTAAATAAAATGGATTACAGATTAACTTAATTCGCTTTAATAGCGATTATTTAAGCGAACTAATTACAATGTATATTTCTGACTTTTACATTGAATTGTTTATAAACTTTTAGTGTTTAGGAATAGTTAGGAAATGAGTGAAAACTTTATACATAAGTCGAGTGTAATGTCTGAGAAGTGGTGTATTTGCGAGAAATTGCGCCAAAAGTCGCAATTATTGTCCGATTGAGTGCTTTCTGTTCAACACTTTCTCAACAATTAAATCAATTTAAGCGTTAATTGGGTTTCAATTGAATTGAATTGAATTAATCGGAAAGTTGTGTCGAAATGGAGAACAAGAAGAGAGGCTTCGGAAGCGGTAATAGAGGCAGAGGTCAGGCAATGGGCAAAACGAAGAGTACGAACGCCAACCAAAAGCAAAGCGAATCCCAACCGAAGAAAGCGAAGACTTTCGACGACATCGACGACGACTTCCAGGACTTGGACGAGAGTCAGGACACGATGGACGAGGAGATGGACTTCGATTCGCAAGACATGCACTTCGAGGCCATCGACGCGAACGACGACTTCTGTGAGAATCGCTTCACTTGTCTTCAAAACTACTGAAACTTCCGCTTAATTGCAATGTTTTCTCAAATTGTCGTTAATTTAACGCTTAATGTTGTGTCCGTAGTCTCGGCGCCCGAAACGGTTCAGATGAACACCCGATGGTGTCGTCAGCCCAGGAATGACGTGAATCCCGGAACCGATTCAATCGTTTTTCAACAAATAGATATCGACTCATACGTCGGAGCGGTTCGGCCGGGTATGCCGGGCGCGCAGGAAGGCGTCGCTCCGATTATGCGGATGTTCGGTGTGACTGAAGGCGGCGTTTCGGTCATGTGTCACATCCACGGCTTCGCTCCGTATTTCTATATTCCGGCGCCGAATGGCTTTAAGAAAGAGAATTGTTTGTCATTTATGGATAAACTGAATAAAGCGGTCATTCAGGACATGCGCTCCAATAGCGAGAACATCGAGAATGCGGTCCTCGCCGTCGAAGTACTCCAGAAGCAGTCGATCTACGGCTACAGGGGTTACGATAAGATCCCGTTCCTGAAGATCACAATGTGTTTGCCGCGACTCATCGCACCGGCGGCTCGTATTCTCTCCAATAACAGCAGCTTCTCGTCCGACGGTCTGCAGACATACGAAAGTAATATTGATTTCGACATTCGATTTATGGTCGACACACACGTCGTCGGTTGCAATTGGATCGAACTGCCGGCCGGCGCCTACACTATACGCTCGGCCGACGAAATGGACTCGAGGTGTCAGCTCGAGGTTGATATCGCGTACAATAAATTCAAGTCACATGAGCCGGAAGGCCAGTGGTCTAAAATAGCGCCGTTTCGAGTGCTGAGCTTTGACATCGAGTGCGCCGGAAGGAAAGGCGTGTTTCCAGAGCCCGAGTTCGACCCAGTGATCCAAATTGCGAATTACGTGATAAGACAGGGCGAGAAAGAGCCGTTCATTAAAGTGATCTTTACTTTGAAGGATTGCGCGGCGATTGTCGGCCACGAAGTCAAGTGCTTCGACGACGAGAAGCGGCTATTGAACGCTTGGGCAGACTTTGTGCGCGAAACGGATCCCGATTTGCTGACCGGCTATAACATCCAGAACTTCGATTTGGGATATCTCATCGATAGGGCCAAACACGTAAAGTGTAATACCTTTCCCTTCTTGGGTCGCGTCAAGAGATCCCAAACCAAAGTCCGAAAAGCGATCCTCCAGTCGAAGCAAATGGGAAAACGAGAGAACAAAGTGATTAACATTGAGGGAAGGGTTCAGTTCGACCTCCTTCTGGTGCTTTTGCGCGATTATAAGCTCCGGTCGTATACTCTGAATGCCGTGAGTTATCACTTCCTTCAGGAACAGAAGGAAGACGTTCACCACTCGATCATCACTGACCTGCAGAACGGGAACGAGCAAACGCGCAAACGCCTGGCCGTCTACTGCCTCAAAGACGCCTTACTTCCCATCAAACTGATCGAAAAGCTCATGTGTGTCTTCAACTACATGGAGATGGCCAGAGTCACCGGCGTTCCCCTCTCCTACCTCTTGGCGCGCGGACAGCAGATTAAAGTCATTTCTCAATTGCTGCGCAAGGCGTTAGAACACGACCTACTCATGCCATCCCTTAAGCCACAACAGGGCGACGACTTCAGCGGTGCGCTCGTCATCGAACCGGTCAGAGGCTATTACGGCGCTCCGATCGCTACACTTGATTTCGCGTCTCTATACCCGTCCATAATGATGGCGCACAACCTCTGCTACACTACACTCCTTAGTTCGAAGGCTATCACCGAAATGGACGAAAGCCAATACATCCGAACCCCTGCGGGTAGTTATTTCGCTAAAGCAGAGCTCAGGAAAGGACTGTTACCCGAGATTTTAGAGGACTTACTGTCGGCGCGTAAAAAGGCAAAGGAAGACCTGAAGAAGGAAACGGATCCGTTGAAGAGGAAAGTGCTCGACGGCCGGCAATTGGCGCTCAAAATCAGTGCCAACTCTGTGTATGGGTTTACGGGCGCACAAGTAGGCAAACTGCCCTGTCTTGACATTTCGCAGAGTGTGACCGCATTCGGCCGAATGATGATCGATATGACCAAAAAGACAGTCGAAGAGCTGTACACTGCGGCCAAGGGGTTCCCGAGGGACGCGCAGGTGATCTACGGCGACACCGACTCAGTTATGGTGAACTTCGGCGTCGAGACAGTGGCCGAAGCGATGAAATTAGGACAACAGGCGGCCATTGAGATCACGAAGAAGTTCGTTCATCCGATTAAACTCGAGTTCGAAAAAGTCTACTTTCCGTACCTTCTCATCAATAAGAAACGATACGCCGGCCTCTACTGGACCCGTCCCGAGAAATACGACAAAATGGACTGCAAAGGCATTGAGACCGTCCGCCGAGACAACTGTCCGCTCGTCGCCAATATGATCAGCCAATGTCTGCAGAAGATTCTAATCGATCGCAACCCTAACGGTGCGGTCGAGTTCGCCAAACAAACTATTTCTGACTTACTGTGCAATCGGGTCGACATCTCGAACCTGATTATAACCAAAGAGTTGACTAAAAGCGACGGCGAATACGCGGCCAAACAGGCACACGTCGAACTGGCCAACCGAATGGCCAAACGCGACGCCGGCTCAGCGCCGAAACTCGGCGATAGAGTGCCGTTTGTGATCATCGCCGCCAGCAAAGGCACGCCGGCCTACCAGAAGTCGGAAGACCCGCTCTATGTGCTCGAGAACAACATTCCCATCGATACCCAATACTATCTCGAAAACCAATTGTCCAAACCTTTGACCAGAATTTTTGAGCCCATATTCAAAGAGAAGACCGAATCCGTACTCTTGAGTCAGTCGTTGAGACATTCGATGAGTAGACAGTTGTTTGAAATGATTATTAATGAATGGTTTGTTGGGTTTGTTGGCTGTGTTAGGAGGAGATCACACCCGAACCAAAACGGTGGTGACGTCGAAGGTGGGCGCTCTGGCGAAGTTCACGAGTAAACGACAGACTTGTATTAAATGCAAAACTCCGCTCAAAGACGACAGTAAGCCTTACATTGATTTATGCGATTCGAGTGTAGGCTATGATATGCGATGTCTTATACAGTAGTTATATATATATTCCGAAAATTAATGCTTTCGTCAAAACAACTAAAAATGTCTCGAATTTAATCGAAAATAACATTTAAGGTCTGGCGACGTGTGACTACTGCGTCGATTCCGAGGACCAGCTCTACCAGAATGAGGTCCAGAAGCTCAACGAGTTGGAGACGAAGTTCAATAAGTTATGGACACAATGCCAGAGATGTCAGGGAAGTCTTCTCGAGGAAGTGATCTGCACCAGGTTAGCACCAAACACCCAAACATGCAATTCCCCACACCTTACCCGACCCCCACCTCCTACCCGAACACTTGCATTGATGTAAATACTGACAAACTGTGTCTCTATGTGTGTCTCTATGGCCGCAATTGTGCCCAACTGTGCCTCAGCTGCGATTGTCCCATATTTTATATGCGGAAGAAAATCAAAATAGAGTTATCCGATCAGCAGAAGATTATTCAGCGCTTTGGCGTTCCGGACTGGTAGCTCATAGCCAACCCTCGCTCATCAAACACTACAATTAATTGCTATTTGATTCGAATTGTTTTATACATTATTTTAATTATTATAATAATATTATTGAATGCATAAAGTATTGGATACTTTCGATAATTAGTGAAAAGATTTACTCGTTTTGCAAATGTATTCAAAATAACTATTTTTGCACTTAATTCGCACTCTTTTCACCACTTATTCCGAGGATTGGATTACAGATTCAAATCATTAAAAATAATAAATAAATTTAAAGATAAAGCAAATCATTGCTTAAACTAAAGTCTATTTATTAGTTATTATGGTTAAGAAGAAAGTTAATGAACTTTCGGACAAAAGTCTAATTGAAATAAAAAGATGGAATAATTCGGTTCTATTCGGGAGACAATAGAATCGGCATTTAGTGAGTTGTGGCCAAAAATGTTTGACATAAACATGAACTCAATATTTAAGAAATAAATTAAATGTGTGTTTGAGACGAGTTTAGGACTCATTGCCTAAGAAGAGAATCCATTGAAGAGAAGTAATTGTTTGTTCAGCACTGGTATGGATAGAGAGAGCACTCGTTTAGTAAACATTTTCAATGAGAGTTCTATATTCATTCGAAACCCATTTAAGGCATGGGATGGGAAGTGATGTGCGAACTGAGTTGTGATACGTGCGGATGAGAGTACAGATGGGTGTTTGGGAATGGGATGGGAGCGAGGGCTCGACACATCCACACATAGGGAATGAATGAATTTCTCGTCGCTCTCGTAGACTACAATGTCATACGAGAGGCTGAGCCCCACTATAGCAGTCACTTAAAGAGAACGGCAGAGCAAAGCACCCAATACGTCAGGCGCTGCAAGAATTCGGATTCTCTTAATTAGGTTCTCGGCTCTGGTGCGCAATCCATACATTTGGGCAACAATTCTCGTCTACATCTCACTTATTATTCAAAAACAAATTCTAGAAATAATTATTATAAACAAATTATAACTATTATTAGTTTTTAAATTCAATTTAATTAAACTAAAAATTAAAACAAAACAATTATTTGGCAAAAAAGACACATGCTATATTTTTATTTAAATGATTGCATGCATTAAAAGTTTATAAACTTTTTTTTGTGAAATATTAATATAATCGAGAAATTGCTTTCCGACCGACACTTAGAGCCGAATATTGGTTTTAGAGGACTAGTAGTGGAAATGAAGGAATGGTTGGAAGGGATGGAATGGTTAGGAAACAGGAGATTCTGAATGATTGTGAACTGAGTCGGGAGTGAAGATAATGACCTCTTACTGAGTCAAATGAATGGACATATAGAGGCATAAGGGCTGTAATGGTGTAATGCATTCCTTGCGCTCCGGCATAGACTTCAATGGATAGGAATTGGAAGGAATCTGGAGAACACCCTTTGATCCTTAAATAAACTGGGATGGAAGCAGGAATGGCAGAGCAGGAATGGCAGAGCAGGACTGGCTTTCATTGACATTTTTGGTAATAGTTCGAGCGCTGGTTGGAGCGACTCCGGCGCACGTATTCGCACACTTACTCGCAGTTGTGGTATATGTTAAGAGAGGAAAAATCGGGTGCTTTCGTGTCGAAGTACTTCAGTTGAGTTCTGCTGCTCGGAGTTGTCGGGTGTCTCAAACAGACGGTTCAGTGTTAGCTCTTATACCAAATTTTATAACTAATCCACAGTTAGTATAACCCAAAGCCTAAACATGTGCGACGACGAAGTAACTGCCCTCGTAGTGGACAACGGCTCCGGTATGTGCAAAGCAGGTTTCGCCGGTGACGACGCGCCCCGAGCCGTCTTCCCGTCGATCGTAGGCCGACCCAGACATCAGGGAGTAATGGTGGGTATGGGCAACAAGGACAGCTATGTCGGAGACGAGGCCCAGTCCAAGCGAGGTATCCTCACCCTCAAGTACCCGATTGAGCATGGTATTGTCACCAATTGGGACGACATGGAGAAGATCTGGCACCACACCTTCTACAACGAGTTGCGTATCGCCCCGGAAGAGAGCCCAGTCCTGCTGACTGAAGCCCCGCTTAACCCGAAAGCCAACAGAGAAAAGATGACTCAAATCATGTTTGAGACCTTCAACAGCCCCGCCGTCTACGTCGCCATCCAAGCCGTGCTCTCCCTCTACGCGTCCGGTCGTACCACTGGTATTGTCCTCGACTCGGGAGACGGTGTGTCGCACACAGTGCCCATCTATGAGGGCTACGCTCTGCCGCACGCGATCCTCCGTCTCGATATGGCCGGTCGGGATCTCACCGACTACCTCATGAAGATCCTCACCGAAAGAGGTTACTCCTTCGTGACCACCGCTGAGCGGGAGATCGTGCGCGACATTAAGGAGAAGCTCTGCTACGTCGCCCTCGACTTCGAGAACGAGATGGCGACCGCCGCCACCTCCTCCTCCCTCGAGAAGTCATACGAGTTGCCCGACGGACAGGTGATCACCATCGGTGGAGAGCGTTTCCGCGCACCCGAAGCACTTTTCCAGCCTTCCTTCCTGGGTATGGAGGCGTGTGGTATCCATGAGACGACCTACAACTCGATCATGAAGTGCGATATCGACATCCGTAAGGACCTGTTCGCCAACACCGTCATGTCGGGCGGCACCACCATGTACCCGGGTATTGCCGACAGAATGCAAAAGGAGATCACTGCCCTGGCCCCGGCCACCATCAAGATCAAGATCATCGCACCGCCCGAAAGGAAATACTCGGTTTGGATCGGTGGCTCGATTCTGGCCTCCCTGTCCACCTTCCAGCAGATGTGGATCTCGAAGCAGGAGTACGACGAGGCCGGACCCGCCATTGTCCACAGAAAATGCTTCTAAGCCTAAACCCTGTCTATCGATTAATTCTATCATTCAATTCAATACCAATTCAATACCAATTCAATACCAATACTGTATTTCAATTATTATTGTTTATGCCATCGAATGATATAATTGACTTAACTATACGACTGTAACACCATTTTAATTGCATTTATGTTTTGAAGTAAAATAAGTAAATCTATTATACGAACCGTCTATGCATTCAACCGATCCAACCGATCGATCCAAGCCTTTGATTATATAATTGCTGCTATTGTTTTGTATCGATATATCTATAGTATATCACAATACCTGTAATAACAGTAATTATATTTTTCAAATAAATTAATATTTCCTAATTAGACCGACTATTCCAGACCTAAGACTATTGCTCTCTATTTCCTCTCGAATTCATAGCAAAATCAACGCAAAACTCATCGCAAAACTCATCGCAAACTCATCGCAAACTTATCTCAAACTTATCTCAAAATCGCGTTATTCGCGCTCTTCTCTCCTCTCAGACACTCTCGCGTTTCCGCAGACTCTCTCAGACTCTCGTGGATCCCATTCAAGCTCTCAGTCTACGACTCTAAGCCAACAAACTGTTCACAACTGTTCGGAATTGTTTAGATCCGTTCGTGTCTTTCCATCTCTTAATAAGGAGTCCCAACAGTTGCGTAACTATTCTAGTAATTGAAGACTTGGAGTAATACTAAGCTTTGGATGAGTTTGTGGTTATAAATAGCTGAAGCGCTTCCTAACCTTGAATACAACACTCAGTCTTCGAGTCTTAGATATTACAGTTTACTAGTTATACCCATTTCTAGTCATTCCCTTCACACTGTTACATTACTACCAATTCTTTAAACTAGTTCTCTACTGTATATTTGTTCATTAGAGTATATTCGTGGAGTAGACATAACTTATATGTTTAATTTTTTGTGAGACACATTGTTTAAAATGCCAATTTTATTATTTTCTATTTTTCTATTACCGGTACTTAGTTTACAATAAATTTTTGAAATAAAAATCTATTTTTATTGAATGCAATTTTAATATTAAATTCTACAAAAATTAATATTAATAAATTACTTTGTTTTCTAACATTTTGAAGTAAAACAAACTAGATAAAGTTTTATATAAAAATATTTAACAAAATGCTTCTTAGCTTTTTATTGTAAATTCTTAAAAAGGTAACGAATCAAGAATCTCTGAAATCTAAAATTATTGATTTGTAAAATGATCTCTAGTTTTGCAGAATTTGTGCTGTTTATGAAAAAATTTGAAGCGAGTCTAAGACCAAACAAATTTTTGTACATTAACAGCAAAAAAAAAAAAACAATTATTTAACAAATCCGGTGACACAGCTGTGGAGCGAAATTCGCGTCTAATAAGTCAGTTGTGATCGTATCGAATGATTTATGTATTGTTTGTCCCAATCTATCGACCCATCGGTTCGGTTAACCAAATAAGATAACAAATGACAGAAACAATTGAATTGTTTTAAAACTCGAATAAAACGCGAATTAATCTGTTTTTGCAAAGAATTGAGGACCGAATTTGATGACAAATAAAGACATGTTTAGCTCGGAGTCAGTCAATGGAGTGAATGCAGGCATTGCTTCACAAGTTTTTGGGCCCAATATTAGGTAGAGTTTGCGACTTAGATGTGAAGAATTCGCTGTAGGAATGGCTATATATGACCAAACCTGAGAGCACACACATCGCAAACAGGACGACACTAAGGAGGAGACACAGTCTTCGTTGGCGTCTCTCCAATTGGTTACACCAGTCGCGCAAATAAGCCATCTCTGCATTTGGCTCTCGAGCCTCTCGTGCCTCTCGCGCCACTCCAACGCCGCCATTCGCTAAACGGCTGCTCTTTTCGCTTAAATTAGTCATCAATTTGTATGAACACACGTCTCGACGATTCTCTTTCCATAGTTTCGCGAATTGGCTGCCGTCGAGCCGGTGGTCGCCGATCGGTAGAGCAATAATCAGAAATTTGTCTTTACTTCGATACGTCTGTCCGTCGATGAGCCGAATATCGCACCTACAGCTGGCGCCGACCATAATTATGCCCAAACGGGGCGATACGCTATAGCTGTTCGGGTTATTCGATTGGATTTTGTAAGCGATTGGACTCTCAGACAGATTCTGCAGCAAAACAGTTGACTCATACGTCTCGGAATGGGTTTTGTAAACCAAATGAATTAAATCGTTTGGAAATATTCCCAAAATGTTTGATAAGTTTTTTCGATCTCTTTTTGTTTCAGCGCTTATGCCTTCGATTAGCTCAGAATTCATCGATTCATTCACCGAAATGTCTTCACTCGAGTCGACAGTTTCTGCAGATTCGGTGATTGGATCCCAATATGTCTTCTCCGCAATCGCTTTGTCCGCTTCCTCTAGGAGTGGCTCATATACGGGTAGAATGCGTGCGATGTCTTCATCGGTATACCCGTTCTCAATGGCTAACTGGGCAACAGTGGGACAGCCTTTCGGCATATAATGATAATTGCGTTCACACTTCCCGCCCATAAAATCGGGTAAATTGTCGACTGATATGTAATTCGTAATATCGGAAGAGTTGGCGAACTTAATGAGCGGTAAAAACATTTGCGGAATCAAAGACATAGCTATTCGTCGAAATGCGTTCAAAAGCCACGAGAGTTCGTAAATTAGAATATACTTTAGGCCGACGGGAAAGTAGGAGTTGCCGGCCGTTATCAGGAATGTCAGGAAATCCAAATCCATATTTGAATAGCCGGCGCCCGAGCAGTCGAACACTATAACCATTCCGTTGCCGTCGACTTCGCGGTCGGTTTTATTGATGGTATGCATCAAAAACTTTTTGATCGGATCCGCCATTTCGGGGATCTTTCGGTGCATTCGAATCCTCAGATATATGACAACATTGCCCTCCAAGTCCTTCTCGTACGGGAAGAGTCCGCCGACTTTGTAAAACTCGATCGGGAAGTCCGTGTCTTTCATTGTGGGTAAACCGAACTCCTGTCGCCACCGCATAGTCTCTCTCAGCATATTGTAGGCCTCGTCGACGTTCCTTCTTCGCGCCAATAGGAACCGCTTGACGTACCAGTCGTTCGTTCGGATCCGATGCACATCCTCTTCGTTGTACTCATCTTTTGGGACAATCTTTCGTTAAATTCATTCCAATTTTTGGTTAAACTATATTTCATTTTATTTACTGTGTCTTAAATTAATTTTAAATATTGACAAAAATCAACAAGTACGATAGTTTATTGTCACTAATCAATTCACGAATAATTTTTAAAAGATTAATTAATTCAGTTTTTTTTAATTAAAATCAATTTAAAATGTTAAAATATTTAATAATAATTAGAATATGTTATAACTTATATGATAACATTTAATATTTTACTTTTGATAAATAAAGCAGTTTGATAAATATGCTAAGTCTTAATTTTAACTGGATAAAACGCATAATTAAAATTAAATCAGCTAGCGTGTAATTTTAACTAGATTTCTACTGGGAGTTTAAACATCAATAACTTAATAACTTATTTTTGCATGTTTTTGTAATAATTAAAAAAGTTACCTGGCAATAGAGAAATAAGCATTGGTCAAATACTTATCAATCTTATCAGTATAGATAAAAAATTTCGGTCTTGTTTAAGTTATTATTATTAGTAGCGCTTATTTTTCTACAGTATATCTGAGTTTTTATAGTTAAACTTATATTAATATAAAATATAATATAATTACTTATTTAAAATATTAAAGATTAAAAAGTTTATAGTGAATAGTTTATATTCGAAAAGCCATTTATGAACAGTAAAAAATTAAAAATCTATTTAAGTAAAGTAAAAAAGTTTATTACGTTTAGAAAATTAATGTATACAGTATGTAGCAAGCGCGAATATAAAGCAGGACGATTTTTTAAATCTATACTTATCAGCTTCCCTCTGTGTGTCTCTATTTAATTTTAATAATGTAATTAATTCTACATTATATACTATATAATATAATAACAAATCCCATATTTATATTTTAAAAACATATATATAATTCTCATAGTTTCCTAAAACTATTAAATACCGCGGCTTTGCTAAAAAAATATAACTTGTTGAATATTAATAGCAGTAAAAGTTCAACAGTATCTTAAATCGCTAATTATTGTCAAAAGTTTCCCAAAGCATACAAATAGTATAACATTTCGTGAGACAAGTAAACAAAATATTGAAAAAACATTTGCGTTAAGTATAAAACAAATGGCAAAATATCCCAAATTTCAACTGCAAATCGTGTAAACGTAAGTAAACTTATTTATTTAAGTCGAGTCAAGAGTAGAAATAGTTAATTAATTAATTCTGTTCTACATTCGCGACAATTCAATCAATAATTGAAGTAATAGTAAGCAATATTGATTCGAAGCAATGCTACGAATCTATTATAAGTTATAAAAATTACTTTTATAACAACTTTTTTAAGTGACTATAGAGTAGAAAGAAAGACATGAATTAATAGTTAGATTAAATATTGAAGTTATTTCTAATTTCGAGCACTTATTCGATAAACTCGTAACTCATAAATAGGTTTTTGAGTTATGTTTAAAAACCTAAACTGACTTCACGTCAACTGAATGTAAACAGAGATAAAAATAGCAAATGGTTTGACTCAGTCGTCGAAAACATATTTGAGACAAACTTTTCGCCAAACAATCCGAACCTCTATTGTTGTCGTAGTCCTCGAGGAACCGATGTCTCAGTTCGAGCACCAATTGTGCGCTTTTATTGCTCCGCTCTTTAGCTCCGGTAGTCATCGCCGAGTTTTCGATTGAATCCGAAAACAGAGTTCAAACACTTAGAGACAAACAATCCGTTTCTTAAATACACTTCTCTTTACATAACTCTTTAGACAACTATTTCCACAGTTATGTCATTACAACAGAAATTTGATTAAAACTTAGAACTGAACCGAAATTAAGAACTAATCAAATGATTGGGACTTTTGAATCGGTGTAATGAGTTTGAAGTAAAAATAGCGAATTTCACTGCATTTGAAACAAGTTATACGAAACCTAAAAACGCAAAACTCGTCGATCA
>JAQIXC010001592.1:0-14011 GCA_034697605.1 Metabelba pulverosa
TGAGATACGTCACACAAAAACCGGTTTTAGCATGTAAGTCTATGGGAATCTGATAAGAAAATGGCGGGAAAAATCCAGCCCCAACCCACTATAGTCTACTTATATCATATACAAAATTAAATTGCTAAGTTTAGGAAAATAACTATTTATTTATAATTTGATTAATTAAATAAAATTAACTAGAATAATGATAAACAAAATAATTATCACAGATTGACAAAAATTATATAAATATTTTAGCAATTTTAGTAATAATTAGTTCAATTAATAAATATAAATGAAAAAATAAATAAAATAAATTTTATAATTTTGTAGTTTACATTTACCTATTGAAGTTATATGTGCTAGCCAAATTATTTAACTAGTTACATAAATCCCTGCAAATACGTATCCTAAATATTTACAACAATTATGATACAGATAAAATTGATAATTTTTATACAGTATATTTTTATTTTACTTATGTGTTTCCGAACTACAACTCTACACCGCCTTAGCATCAATAAAATATTAGACATTCATTGTATTACTAATTTTAAATAAATCTTATCAAAAAATATTTCCGATTTTTGTACCTGGTTACAAACTACAATATAAAAACATTAACTATTTTATACTACAATTATAACAAACATTACTATTTCAATATCAATAATTATTCTTATAGATTATTATTTCTAATTTTCCGTTTGGTTATAAGCAAGTAGATTTACATAATTCAGTCAGTGAGTATCAAGCAATTGGCAAGCAATTTACAAAACAGCAAAAAAAATACATTTATTTATTTAGCAAGTTATACGTGATTTTTAGTGTAAGAAAAAATACCAAATGGATCGAAACGAGGCTGGCGATAAACAAACAAGCAACTTTCTTGTGAAGAAGTGGCTGGTATTTGGGTTTGCATTGGTGTCAATACTTGTCACCATAATTGTGACCGCAGTAGCGCATGTAGCAATCAACAATATCGCCGATACTTTCGATGAGTATATTAGCAACGATTCCTACAGGGTATGTACTAACAAAATATCTATTAATAATTTTATGTAAAATATATTACGCATTTGTGGACATATAATACATTGTTGAAAACATATGTTGATTTTTAAGCATATAGTATCTTGTACATTTCGATTTAATGAGCACAGATATTACTAATTAACATTTATATGTTTTAAACCTCTTAATTCTGTTAAAGCATATTTTGTTTAGCTTAGGTTTGCAGCAACTGTTCATTGCATATACTCGTATAATCTATAACAAAAAAATCTATTAAACATTTTATTTTACAATGTATATATTTATTTTTAAAAATATTAAATATTATATATAAATGCAATTATAATTTATAATTCAACTTCAAAGTGTATTCAAATGTTAGAATCCAAAAATTGCAAAATTTTAAATATTTTTACTTCTAAAAATTAGTAACATTTGCTATTACTGTTTAAACTTGTTAGAATCCAAATGATAGAAGTTCTACAGAGCGGAGACTATTAAAATCTGCAGAGATTTTATTTTCTGGTTATAATTACAGTATATTGATTAGCAAAATGTAAGATCTTTATTTAATTGTGTACAGAATAATATAAAATATACCAAATACAAATCAAGCATATCAATACTGTACGATAGAAACGGTGGTTGGCTATGATATGGGTGCCGTCGGTGTTCACCGTAATTGTCAATCTGGTTGGAGTGGTCGGCTCGTATCGGGAGAACTACTGCCTGACTATGACGTACGCCGTGGCCATAACGGTGGCCGCACTCGTCAGCATTACATCGGCATATTTGGTCACCTTTTGCTGGGCCGGCACCGCCATTCAGGCCGTCGCCTGCGTACTCGCCTACTTGCTAGCTTTCGAGCTCCGACAGTATCGAGTTTAATTGTGCTGTGTATATTATACCACTATCTAACATCATTATCCGGATTATATGTTTCTTACCTTAGCAACTTAATATACAGTATATATTATTTGATAAGTCCACATTTATTTATTTATTATATACGCTTGCATAAAATGTTTTAATAAGAAGGTACATAAATTATAAATATTTTCTCTGTTGTTTAATGTTTATTTAATTAATTATTAAAGCAATTAAAAATAATGATTAAAAGCATTACCCTGTTATTATTAATTTGGTGAATTTAACGCTACAAGCGAGTGGTAATATATACTTGGTCTAATAAGTATAATATACTTTTTTTGTTTATTTATATCGATTAAGTATTGTATTAGGTATTACCTTTTAGGCAAAATTAATCAAGTTAACGAATAAAAGCAATAGAATTTTATCTCAATTACTTTATTGATATGTTTTATTGTGCAACATGATATTGCATTAGATATAACAATTAGATTTAGCAACAAAATGTTGTATTTTAAATTAATCATATTTTATTTCATATATTTTAATGCAATTATCATTATATTTATTAGATTTATAAATGAAAAATACCAAGTATATATTTGTAAAACAGGTTTCACGGACATAACCTGTTCCACTTGCTAAGGTGATTTCCATCACAAACTGCAATCAGATTTTGCCTATTTATTAAAATTATATCTACTCTACAGTTTTACTTGTAACTATTATACAAAATTTAATAGTTAATTTTAAAAACTATAAACTTATTGGTTAATTAAATCAAACTACATATTGCTGTTAACAAAATAATTAACATAAAAAATCACCAAAATTATAAAACAATTTTTTTAAAGTAATAAATTAACATTTTAAAATAATGTGTTATCAACCTATTCAGTTGCATGTGTTTAGGAGAATTATTTAACCAGTTACATAAATCCCAACAAATACTTATTCTAAATATTTATTGCACATAAAATACACAAGTTTTACAAAGTATATTTTTATTCTACTTTCATATGTACTAAATATACATCTATTGTATATAAATGTGTTTATTCTTAGTATATAAATACAAATTGGGACATTCACTCTACTACTAATTCAAAGCCAATCATTAATCTTATCATTGAATACTTCCGATTCTTTTACCTGGTTACAAACTTCAATATAAATACGAGAAGTATTTTATACTGTAACTAATACTTAATAGAGCGTTGTTATTGAACATTTAAAAGAGAAAAAATAATTTAAAAAACATATTTTAATTAAATTAAAGTTAATTTTGTTGTGACATTATACAAAATATAACATGGAGAAAAACAACGCTGCTATAATTCAACCACGTAACTTTTACGTGAAAAAGTGGTTGGTATTTGGATTCGCGCTGTTTTCGATACTGATTACCGTAATTGTTACGGCGGTCGCGCACGTGGCTATTGACCACTTCGTCGACTTGTACGACCAGTATTTGAACCGGAGTCGCGCCCAGGTAAGTGTGTCTAGTAACTATTAATATTATGCACTTGTTTATATCAAGCATATTTTCAGTTTTAATTATACAGTATTTATTTTTATTTAAAAAATTAATATAACAGTATAAGTTAGTTAGATTTAATATTTATAATTGAATACTTTTAGGTAATATGCTTTGCAAAATATGTGTTTTTTTTTGTTATACTTAAAAGATAATTGTTTTAAAAATTATACCTAGTTACTTATTTCAAGTATATTTTAAACAAAAGCTTATTAAAAATGTTATTTATTACAATTAAAGTTAATTAATATTTGAGTTTATTTATTGAGTTTTTCCATTTAAATAATAAACAGATATTTATATTTTAAAAATATTGATTGTTTATATAATATACATACGATAAATTAAACAAGTATAAATTATTAGGCGCGTTGGTTGGCAATGATATACGTGCCGTCGATACTGACCACAATCGTCAACATCGTGGGAGTGATCGGCGCATATAAAGAGCACTACTTAATGACGTTGGCGTACGCCGTGGCGCTGACAGTGGCGGCGCTCATCAGCATTATGTCGGCGGTGCTCGTACACGTGTGCTGGCTGAGCACAGTCGTCCAGGCCATCGCCTGCATACTCGCCTACCTGTTCGCCGCTGATTTACGCAGGCATTCCGCATAATAGTGAGAGTAGTAACCATGTTACTGTGTAATTAATCATCAATTTCCGGATTATTTATTATTCACCTGGGCAACGAGCGTGAGCGACAATAATTGCTCAGTCTATTATTTATTTATTACTTAAGGATATGAATCAGATTGTACACTTAGAGAGCAAATATTCTTATCGTTTTTAGGAATGTAGCACGTTTATTTACATTATTTTAAACAGTTTATACTTTTATAATCCAGCTTTAATAGAGCTGTATATTAACAAATTAATTCTTATATATTTCAAGAGATCTTGATATTTAATAACATATAAATTATGTTTATAAATAAATTAATTAATTAATTAATGGTCTACTTTTTAATCTAAGTATTTTGTAAGATACTAAGTTATATAAAAATAATTTCAAAAATTTATAACATATTTATTTTAGACTTTATAACACTGTTTTTATCAATTCATTATAAAAATTCATATTATTTGTAAAATCAAAGCTAAGAAGTGTGTTTAATTTAAAACTAAATAATAGATTGCTAATATTATAAAATTATTTAGAATTGTCAAATTAAAAACTGTAGCATAGTTGCAAATGTTTATTATATATTTTTTTTTAATAACAATAATTAAATAAATAGATTATTATCACAAAAATAATGTTTGTCGCATAGTGTTTAATTATAAAAAAATCGTGCAGAGATAAGATGCACACGGTTATATTTTTGTTTCAGCTCTTATCCTCTATCTATGCAATATTTATGAACATTGTAATTACTATACAGCTTAAATGACGCAAATTTTGAAAAAGATGTGTTATTAACACAATAATGTAATAAAAATTATTAAAAAAGAATTTTGAAATTATACGATGGGCAATTTTTATAACTATAACTATGCCATATCATATTCTTCGTTATAAAAATTATTTTGTATATAAACATGAAACATTTGATTCCTTAAAAGCATAAAGTAAGCTTTAAGTAAAGTGTCAAAAATAGTTACTAGTTATTTTTGAATTAAGGTCTTTGTAGCTGCGGTTTCTTAATATAAACTTTATAAAAAAAAGTTACTAGTTACTAGTTAAGATCCTGAGTTTGTTAAGTTAAATTACTAGTAAATAACTAGTTAAGTTGTTAGTTATATTTTTGCAAAGTTTGCAGTGTAACTTATCTAAGAAATGGATCGAAGCGCAGCCGTCGCTAAGTCGCGTAACTTCCTGACCAAGAAGTGGTTGGTCTTCGCATTCGCGTTGGTCTCGATTGTGGTGACGATAATCGTGACGGCGCTCGCGCACCGGACTATCGACCTGGTCGTCGATATATTACACGAGTGGGACCTGTCCGCCCTAAGGGTTAGTTTAGTACACTGCTGATTTTGCTCACAATATTCTAGAATATGTACATATGTATTTAATTAGCACTTTATAATTATTTTTATGTTTCTATGAATTGTTAACAATTCCGTTTTGGCCATCAACTAATTATTAGTTAGCTTCATCAATAATTTATTGTTTAACCAAGCAAGATATTCTAAAGTACCCAAATGCTAATAACTTTTATACTTTATATACATAATTTATAAATTATTATGAGCAAAGAATTTTATACAAAGCATTCATAAATATGTTTATAAAATAATTTAGCTCAATTTTACCAAAGTTAAAATCATTTAATTTGATGGTGTAGTAAAATATTTTAAAGTTAGCATTTGTAAAATTATAAGATTACTAAATTTATTATGTCTAAATTTATCTAATATAAGTTAGTTGAGTAATTACACAGTTAATAATTTTTAACAAAATCTAAATTGAGGTATAGTTTAGATAACATGCAAAATGTAAAATGTTTAGCGTAATATAAAATATATCAATATTGCCAAATTCTAAGCAAGCATAAATTTTAGTCGCGTTGGTTAGCGATGATATATGTGCCGTCGGTGCTCAGCACAGTCATCAACATCTTTGGACTGATCGGCGCATATCGGGAGCACTACTGCATGACTATGACGTACGCCGTGGCGCTGACAATAGCCGCTCTGGTCAGCATCACGTCGGCGGTGGTCGTTAACATATGCTGGTTGGGCACCGCCGCCCAGGTAGTCGCCTGCATACTGGCCTACACGTTCGCGTTCGAACTGCGCTGGCAGCGCATTCCGCCCACCACCACCACCGTCTATGTGCGATAATTTTTATACAGTGTACTTTCTATTTATTATACAGTATATAATTAACTAAGACTTATAAATACACATTATATGAAATTTGTAATTATTAATTTATAAAGCTATTGTTTATTTTTCTGTTGCAATATCTATCTATATTTATTTTATTAGATTGATATACATTATGTTTAAAAAAATTATCAAACAATAAAAATTAACTCGGCACATTTACAATTTTATTAAAGGTTTACGTGCAAACATTATTTGATAAGATTTTATCTATATTTTATTTAATCAATAATAAGATACTAAATAAAATTTTATTTTATTGTATTTTTTAATAAGTAATTGAATACGTTCTATTAATTATATCAATTCAATTTTATTAATTACTGGGAATAATAACGTTGAAATAATTTATTTATTAAATAAGCTGAATAATAATTATCTCATTCTTAGAATCTCATCAAAACATGATAGCATATGTTTATGAATATGATAAAATTTATAAATGCTACATAATAAATCTTAATTCTTCTGAAAAACAATTATGAGTCTAGAAAATCGTGCAGATTATAAAAGTTTTGCAAGTAACATTTGTATCATTTTATGTCGTTCACTGCGAGTTTATATCTTATACAAGTTACAGTTAAACAAGTACTGTTACAATTAAATACAAGTATAAGTTTCTAAAAGTAACATACAGTTTTATATATTATAACATATTTATTTTATTTAAAAGTATGTCACACTAATGTAAGTTTGACTTGATTATTTATTATGCTCATTTTATACTTATGTTGAAAAATTAAACATAAAAAATTTATAAATAATTTATTTAAGTATTCTCTTTTTATAAATTGTTATTTTACTCTATTTTTTAAATTTTTAAATGATGAAAATTATTTAATTATGTTTAATATGTTTGAAGTTTTTTTATTTAATAGAAATAAGTATAATCATATTTATATTTACTTAAATCTAAAAAGATAGATAGAATAAATAATCTTTATTATGTTTTTATTAAAATGCTACATTAAACAAATTAAATTTTTCTTATTGAGAATATTATTATTTTAAACATAACGTTTATATTTGTATTTACAAATTAAGGAAGTAATATATAAATATATTTTAGTTGAATTTAATTATTATTCTTTATAATTTGTAAAATAGAAATTAAATGACTACTCAATAAATAGTTTGTTTTAACAATGAATTTAACAATAATTATGAAAACATGTTTTGCAATAATTTGTTTGTTTGGATGCGTTTATCAATTATACAAAATAAATGAAATGTACTTTTTGTATAAAACCACAACAAATGTGATCTATAAAGAGGAAGACTTTTGCTATTTGCCGGCGATTACGATATGCTTTCCAAAAATTTATCTTCTGCCTCAAGAATTTATTAACAAGTTTAACTATAATAGCCAAAATAAATATAAAAGCAATAAGCAACAATTATTTTATATAATAAATAACATGACTATTGAAGAACAGCTTAAATTGATAAATATAAACAAGCTGCCTTTTGAATGTTATGTTAATGACAAAGATTGTAGCATGATTGCAAATTACTCCGGATATATTGATGCCATGTATTATTGCTATACAATGTTTTTGCAAATTAACAATGAATTAAATGAGCGATACATATGGGACTCATATATTAGCATAAATATCAAGAATAATAATAATCTAAATATAACAGATTTAACCATGGCAATGCATTCGCGGACAAAATCGTTTTGCTTTTATAATAATGTCAATTTTATCAAGGTTAATTATTACATCACATCGTTTATCAATTATGACAAAATTGTAGTTAGCTATGATACAAATATAAACATGTTATCAAATGAACAAACATGTATCCGAAAGTGTAAAGCAATGTTTGCTCATAAAATGTATTCACCAATAAGTAGCACGAAACATTTGAACAAGCTAAAACAAAGTTTCAAGTATGGCTGTATTGAAAGTGGCAAGCTTAAACTAATTGGAATTGACGAGGAATGCTCGCATTCACGTAAATGTCTTGCTAATTCCAAACGGGAAGTTTATTTAATAAAGGAAAATAAGTTTGTGTCGGATAGTTTTGGCAAGAGTATCAATATGATTTATATTCGCAAGTCAGTTGTACCAACCACATTTTATGAGATCTCGTTAAAAATGTCTTTCGAAGAGTGCCTGTGTCTCTGTTCGAGTATATTTAGTCTGTGGTTTGGTTTCAATATATTGAGTTTTACCAATTTTTGCATCGTTATTTGTAGCAAAATTCGAAATTATTACCATGCTCACTATCAAATTAATGCAAATGTAATAAATGTTTTAAAACTTTCGCGGCGTAATCAAATAACTCAGAATGTGTTTTATATAAATGACAATTAAATCAAGTTTAAATAATTTAGAAGTTATAATAAATTAAAATAGATTTTAACTATATTTTAACATTAATAAATAAAATGTATATATTTTATAAAAATAGAAAATTCTTAAATTCTTTCTTAAATTGAACTTTTTTGATTTGTACTTAATTTCAAAAAATAATTATACTGTATAAGCAAATAGAATTGTCATAAATAATGTATATAAAATGTATTAATTTTATTTAAAAAAAATAAATTTTTTGTAAATTAATTAAACATTTATGAAATCTATGTAAAAGAATTATAATTTAAATAAGTTTAATAATTAATTTAATTAATTGATTGAAATATATATATATATTAACTATAATAAAATAAATTAATTTTGGCAAATTATAAAACTAATTGGTTGTACACTGAAACAACACTAGCTTCTGGGTAAATTAAATATATATAAATGATTAAAATTAAATTTTTATTGAACATAGAATTTATTTAATTATTTCTTTATTCAATTAATTTTTTCCAATATTATTTTAATTAATTAAATGATGAATATTTAGTGATGTTATAATAGATAACATTGCGTATTTTATACCAAGTTTGTTTTGATAAAGTAAATAAGCAAGAATGTTTATTTGTCAACATAAATGTCATATTAGTAGTGGGAAAATGTGAAGATGGTTGATAATATTTTATTTGGACTTATATGATTAAATATATTTTAAATATCAAGATATATTTAGTAAAATCATTTCTGGTTTATACATACAAGTTTAATAATTATGGTAAAAATAAAATAAATTAAACTTATTGAATTTCAATTACTTTTAGTAATAATAACGAGAGTAATGAAATTATCTGTTAAGAAAAATGATTAAATTAGATTAATACTGTGTAAAATATTCAGTAAATTTATCATTCGATTTACACACTTCATAGCACTTATAGTAGTTAACAGTAAATAAGTTCCAAACCGTAAATCCAATGCGTTTTGAACTAATTCGACTAATTAATGAATGCAACTTGATAAAATAGAAATTGGTTTATGTTTATTGATTATCTTATTCATTTATTATTTGTGTACCTTGAATTTATTTCGAATTGAAATTCTACTTTGTCTTGTTACACAACATTTTACCTTGGTAAAGCAACTATATTGCATTAATTTATTTAATATTTTATTTGTGTTAGTTATCGATGTGTTGACCGATGAGGCCGTGAATATAACGAATAAAAATATACATGTTGCAATCACTAATATGTAAATAGTAAATAATTTTAATAACAATGGCATCGATAAAAAGCATACTGTATAGACTAGAGAAATTATAACTAAACTAAATATAATCCAAAAGATTAACAGAAATTTTGAATAAATAATCGCATTATATTTTTCGATTTCATAAATAATTAAATTAAACTTAGTCAAAATATAACCAAGATTATAAGAACGCTGATTTGCTACAATAATTTTTGCAACATGATTATTTATTGATTTTATTTTAAGTTTAAAATAAAAACACGTCACATAGAAATAAGTAAATTGATATGCTACAATGTTAAACCAATAGTACGTTAATATGCTCCAATAAATGCAATGCAAAATTATTGCTACAAACCAAATTTTATCTATGCCATTTAATAAAAATGGTAATATAAACATTATAGTAATGCAAACGGGAAATACGAATTGCGTTTGATATTTAATTACCATTAACACTTTTCGCGTTTTACCAATTAATAGCAAGATATCGGTCTTATCGTTAAAACCTATACTGACCGGCGGTCGCAAACCCGCCATCACTTCAAACACTGCGAGAAATGTCGGTTTAATGCCATTAATGTAGTTATAGTAATATATGATTTGCGATATAAGTGGGAAAATAAAAGCTATTAATAGCATGATATTTCCAGTTAATCGAAATTTGTAGGCGTGCGCAACATCGCCAATTAAAATAAGCATATTCATATTATCATCTGATAAATTCAAAGCAATTATTATTTTAGCAAGGAATATTAGCAAAACTATAAATATGATTATCGGCGTATGAATGAGAGTTCGGCTTTGATTTTGTCGGCAATTGTTTTCGAGACATAAACCGATTCGATATAAATGGTTGTCCGCCGACGGGATTTGCATTTCGGGCGGTAATAATCGAGCTGGCTTAATTGGTAACACCATTATAAATTTGATGAAATTTGCTTAAATTAGTCAACACGTATATTTTTACACGAATATGTATTAATTTGTATAAATAATTTGTTGTTTTGAACCTATTTGTTGTTGTAATTTAACAAACATTTTTAACGATATTATTGAAGCATAATGATCGATTTAATTTAATTACTTTTATAATGTATTTGCAATAAAATTTTATAATAATTATATATAAAATTCTTTATGGTCCATTTGAATAAACATTTAAATATTTAATAAGCTATAATGAATTATGTTTAGAAAATTCATAATTTTGCATTGCCATGAGAGATGGCTAATAAAATTATCATTACAAAATGACTATTTCAACAATAACAATATAAATTGCTAAACCGAATTGTCAACATGTATATTCATAAAAATATTTGTTATATAAATAATTTTTTGTTTTGAACCTATTTGTTGTTGTTATTTTATTAAAACTTTTAACGATATTATTGAAGTATAATGATCAATTTAATGTAAATACTTTTATAATGTATTTGCAATAATATTTTATAATAATTATATATGAAATACTTTATAATCTATTTAAATAAACATTTAAATATTTAATAAATTATTATGGATCGTTTTATAATAAAATGGGTTAGAAAATAAATAATTTTGCCTTGCCATGAGAAATGACTAATAATATTATAATTACAAAATGACTATTTACACAAAAAAATTGTTAAACCAAATCGTTTATATGTTTACATTATTAGTTTTTTACATTAAATTACATTATTACATCATTAAATTAGTAATTAATTAACTTAGTTAATAAAAAAATTGCTGTTTTTCATAAATGCTACTGTTATGCAAGTTTGTGCAAAAATAAATAATAAAGTTATATATAATTTATTTAATTAATTATTTGTTAATAGATAATAAATAATAGATTTAGTAACAGAATTATTTGTTATAAATTCGATGTCAAAACCTATCATGATGAAATATTTAAAAAATTATATATTTAATTCAATAAAGATATCAACTTATCTTTTATTATTCTTATATTTATGCACATTTAAAAAAGTTACAATGTGCATGTATTTTCATATTCATAAACTGATGTCATTTAGCATTTTTAGGCATATTTTCAGCATATTGTACATAACTGCTTAATATTAATAGATTAATGCTTGTTACTTTTATTGTTTAAAGTGCGTATCATTATACATAAAGATTTTTAGAAATTTTATTATAATTATGCAATGTTTTCCTATGATATATTGATATACAGATATTTATGGGCTTATATATCACTATACATTGTTTAAATATTAAGATATATTTGTTAAAATCACTTCTCGTATTGTATATACAATTTTAATAATTATGATAATGTTATTTATAAAATAAAATAAACTTATTGAATTTCAATTATTTTAAGTAATAATAACGAGAGTAATGAAATTATCTGTTAAGAAATATGATTAAATAAGATTAATACTGTGTAAAATATTCAATTATTTTTCATTTGATTTACACACTTCATAACACTTATAGTAGTTAACAGTAAATAAGTTCCAAACTGTAAATCCAATGCGTTTTGAACTAATTCGTCTAATTAGTGAATACAACTGGATAAAATAGTAATTGGTTTTTATTCATTGATTAGTTTATTCATTTATTATTTGTTTACCTTGAATTTATTTCGGATTGAAATTCTACTTTGTCTTGTTACACAACATTTTACCTTGGTCAAACAGCTATATTGCAATAATTTAGTTAATATTTTATTTGATTTAGTTATCGATATGTTGACCGATGAGGCCGTGAATATAACAAATAAAAATATACATGTTGCAAACACTAATATGTAAGCAGCGAAAATTTTTAATAGCAATGGCATTGATAAAATAAATACAGTATAAACTAGACAAATTATATAACAACTAAATATAATCCAAAAATTTAACAGGAATTTTGAATAAATAATTGCATTATATTTTTCAATTTCATTAATAACTAAATTGAATCTAGTCAAAATATAAACATTATAAAAACGTTGATTTGAAACAATAATTTTTGTAACATGATTATTGATAGATGTTATTTTAAGTTTAAAATAGAAACACGTCAAATAGAAATAAATAAATTGATATGCTACTATGTTAAACCAATAGTACGTTAGTATGCTCCAATAAATGCAATGTAAAATTATCGCTATAAACCAAATTGTATCTGTGCCATTTAATAAAAATGGTAAAATAAACATCATCGTAATGCAAACGGGAAATAAGAATTGCGATTGAAATTTAATTGCCATGAACACTTTTCGCGTTTTACGAAGTAATAGCAAGATGTCGGTCTCATCATTAAGACCTATACTGACCGGCGGTCGCAAACCCGCCATCACTTCAAACACTGCGAGAAATACGGGTTTTACACCATTTCTGTAGTTATTATAATATGTGATTTGCGATATAAATGGGAAAATAAAAGCGATAAATAGCATGATATTACCAGGGAATCTAATATTGTAAGCGTGCGCAACATCGCCGATTAGAATTAGCATGTCAACATTATCATCTGATAAATTCAAAGCAATTATTATTTTAGCAAGAAATATTAACAAAACTATAAATATGATTATCGGCGTATGAATGAGAGTTCGGCTTTGGTTTTGTCGGCAATTGTTTTCGAGACATAAACCGATTCGGTATAAGTGGTTGTCCGCCGACGGGATTTGCAATTCGGGCGGTAATAATCGAGCTGGCTTAATTGGTAACATTATTTTAAATTTGATGAAAGCTGGATTTAGTTTACATGAATATACTTATGAATATATCTTATATAAATAATTTTTTGTTTTAAACCTATTTGTTGTGTAATTTTACTAAAATTGAAGTTACTTATATTGAATAATAATGAGCAATTTAATGTAAACATGTTTATAATATATTTGTAATCATATTTTATACTAATTATGTTAGACATTTTATGGTTTACTTGAATAAACATTTAAATATTTTATAAATTGTGACGTGTCGATTTTTGGGAAAGAATGCGCCACAACAATATGATGTTAGGAATAGCTCAAACTCAGGCCACTAGAGATCAACGCCAGGTTATGGGTGTGTGTAGAGGTCGATGGAGACCAATGATGTTGTACGTCAGCTAAGTGCCCCAACACTAGTGACGGATTCGTAGTAGAGATGTGTGTGGAGTGGAGTAGAGATGTGCGAAGAGCGTTGCTGCGGACTGGACTCAGGGATCGGCTATCGGCGGCTATGTCCGAATTAGCGGTTACCCGAGCGCGCAG
>JAQIXC010001593.1:0-14001 GCA_034697605.1 Metabelba pulverosa
TTTAATACATAGAAAACAAAACAATATTTTACACCTATATGAATATGTAAAAATATAAATCGTTAAAATAATTTAAAATATAAAGTACATTTTAATAGATATTTAATATAGAAAATTAAGATATTATCAAAATTATATTAAATACGCCTTGTTTAATTTATTTGGCTGCTATGGAAATAATCACAATCATTACTTTTGAAATGATTATTATTCTAAAGTGCATTATAGTTTTCAGAATAATGCATTAATCTTAAGTATATTTTCCAAAGTTTAGTAATTAACCTTTCAAGCTATAAAAATGTTTAAAAAGATAACAAAAATGAGTCATGGAATTTATGAATTTACAGTTAATTAACGCAATAACATACATATTTTTAAATTGATATATAAATATACTATAGATTTCTAAATTGAATTAAAACAATATGCTTAATTGAATATACAGAATATAACATAAAGTCCATACACGCCTTATGACGATTATCTCATGAACCGCTAATCCTATTTTTAGATTTTTTAATTCAAATGTTTCACATTTTTGCCACGCAACTTTCCACAAATGAGTTTTTGTAAATACCTGATATTTTAGCAATTACAACATAAAACGTGTTTTTAAAATTTCAAATATGAAATTATAAAATTTTTAAAACCTAATTTCTTTATAATTTATTTAATGTAAAATAGTAAAATAAATGTTTAAATTCATAATTAAATTCTTTTTGTTTAAATATCACCGTTGATTTTGCTCAAATGTTGAAAAAAAAAATTTTTTTCGTAATTTGTCATATTTTAAACAGTACAAGCAATTTTTTGTTATAATTTTGAAATTAATTTGAGTATAATTTTAAACGTTTATTTAACTGTTTAATGTTCATAAAATTTGAAAAATATTTAGTTTTATAGGTTATTTCAACATTTTGTCACCAGTTTAAATTTGTAAAATTAAAAAAACGTTTTATGTTGTAATTATAAAATATCAGGTATTTACAAAAATTCTTTTGTGGAAAGTTGCGTGGCATAAATGTGAAACATTTGAATTAATAAATTTATAAATCGGTTGAGCGGTTTGTAAGATAATCGTCTTAAGGCGTGTATGGACTTTATGTTATATACTGTATATATAATTATAAATGTTATATAAGTTAAGTAAGACAAAATTACAATTATATTAATAAAATAATAAACATAAATTTAAGGAATACAAATTACATTATTATATTATGTGTAACTTTTATAAATTATACCGAAATAGTGTTAATTTATATCTTTAAATGGTAGTATACTAGTTAATACTATGCTGGCATACAAAATTTTATATTAAACTATAAAACAAATGAGATAATAATATATTATTTAAAATAATGTAGTTTAAATAAATTTTATCAGCTTATGTCATCGATGTGGACTCGACGGGTTGGGAGAAAATCGTGGCTGGCTGGCCAAAGCAGGACGTGCTTGATCAGGAACATAATATCACATCGCAGTTTTGGTATCTAAAAGATGATACAATAAAGAAAACATGGTCCATCAATCCAGACTTTATTAAAAGCATACCAAATGTAGATACAATTCGTATCCGATTTAAGGTAATAAATATTATAAATAAAACAATTTTACAATCATACTATAATCTAATTTTGCAATTTTTAATTGCACAGTTGTTATTAAAATTAACTTTAAAATAATAATTTTTTTAAAACTAAATAATAGTTTTGGACGTCAACTGCTGATCCGAAAATCAAAAACCGAGATACGGTGGTTGACATCCCGGGCCAAAGACACTACGACGATTTGACCGAACGGTATTCGGCCAACGGCGCGTACAGCGACAACTACTGGATGCCTTGCGAGTACGTGCTTGCTAACGATCAATTGACCGACTTCAAGATTATATCGTATGCGGGCGATTCGGACGCGCTCATTGCGATTAAGGATCTCGAAAGTTTGTAGCATTTACTATTTTAAAATTTTTATTATATATCTTGATTGCACCTGTCACATAATTTACTCGTTGAGTAACTTTTATGTGCGATTAAGCTAAATTATGTATAGAATTATAGCTCCAGTTATCTTAAAAGTAATCCTGAACAATTTAGCTCCAAATGGCTGGACGCGTGGCTGTAGGCAGTGGTCATATTTGGCGTTTGATGTGCAGTAAATGTCGAATGTAAACATTAATTACGGTTGCGGGTTTAGGCATTCGCAGCTAAATTTTACAAGATTACTTTATTGATAACCATTGCTTTAATTATATGTAAAATTTAACTAATTAGTTAGATGATGATTCTGTTGACCTGGTATATTCTTCAATTTGGTATAGAATTAAAGTCTTCATCATTTATAGCAAACTTTTTAACAATATATAGACGAATGGCCAAACGCGCGGCCGTAATACGGGGTTCAAATACGGCGTATACTATGTATTTACTATACTAAGTATTTATTATGAAGCATTGCTATAGCAGTGTTAGTAAAGCAATTTATAGACTATACGAATGTATAACTACTGCATAGTTTACGCCAATTTTGACGCCGGCCGTAACTACCGCCGCGCTTCTGGTCATTTCCTGCCATTTTGTTTGTTGAAATGTTTGCTATAAACAATGTAAATTAAATACACTAAATACAGAAATGTTCCTCAACTAGTTAATTATTATTAAAGAAAACTACTCACATTAAAATATAAATAAAGAGATTTGAGTATACAGCATATATTTATTGTTTTTTCTAGATTTGTTAATATTACATCTATTCAAAATGAAATTTACACATTAGGGTATAGTTTTATATATTCACAACATAGTTGCAAAATTTATCGTTTATATATTAATCATGTTTATATAATTAAAATTGATAGCAACTTAATAAAAATATTAATAATATAAAATAAATTATAATAATAAAATTATCTTATTAGTTGAATACGAAACAAAAAGTGCGGCATCAACAAATAATCTAACACCCAAGAAAATCAAGCCTGTTAAATTAATAGAGAACAATTTAACAGCGTATGATAATGGCGCGCTTAATGATGTCACATTTCCGAAAGACTGCTTTATGGAAAAAAAATACGGCTGGAATCACAAATGTTTTACGAATGTAGATGCTAATTCGTTTCGCCTGGAGAGGCGTGTAACCGACCCAAACGAGGAAGTTAATTTCGAGGTAACTTATTACGCCGAGCGCGAGACCGAGATCAACGTAATTTTTGAGTCCATATACGACGAAATCGAGACGACCATTTTCACGATCAGGCCGGCCATCAATGAGACGAACACGGTGAAATTCTATTTAAACGACGTAATTGCTGTAACGGCGCAAAACTACTACATCACGTTCGAAGTTCACCAGAAGTACTACAAAGACGCCGATATCGATGGGATTGCTTTGCAAATTTCCGCCAGCGATCCGCAAACCCTGGTGCGACCATTTGCGCCTGTTACATTCTTGAACGCGATGAGCACAAAAATTGATAAAATTACCGCGGCTAATAAGTTTGAATATCCTTGGCTTAACGAGTGGAAAGTCTTGTCTGTACCCGACTTAATTTCATTTGGCGAAAAAGACATTGATTTTTCAGGTAAATAAAACTTTTAAAAATATATAATGCTAATGGTTTACTGTAGAAATTTTTATTTAAAAAATACTACAATGTTAAAACAAATACATAATATAAGTTATAATTGCAATCAGTAAAAATTTAAAGTAATTATTATCAAACAATGAGCTTTAAAATATCATTTCAAATATTGTATTTAAGCGATCTAAATTTATTAGAAAATAACCAACATGTTGTACAAGTATAAATATTTATGTTAAATTTAACATTTTATTTTTTTAAATTAGGATTTAGTTATGTATATGCTAATATTTTATATATAATTTTGAAAATAATACTATGATTTTTTACTACATTTTATTTTTATATATTAATTTTTTAAAAATTTACCAGGTACAATAAAATCGCAAACGACAGCAACATCCCGGCTGGTAAGCGCGTGGGTTAAATATAACCCAAAGTTGCATGACATCGACGGCCGCTACACCATCACCGTAAACAAAGCGAACTCGTTTAACGGGTTTGCTATCTGGCCAAAAATATGCAATGAGCTAGGTCACTGCATCGACGTCGAAAATACGGTAGTCGATAATACGGCTGACACAGCGCGCATTATCGATTTCAAATTCAAACCGCTAGAAAACACGAAATATATCAAGCTTATTTTCGACATTGAGTATTTCGCGCCGGTGTACGTTGACGCGTTCGAAGTCGACTTTCAATTGGCGCTGGTACATTTCGGCGATCCGTGCTACACGCAGGCGGCAAAATGCACCAGCGTGGGTTCCGAGGGTTGCGATTCAGATAATACGGAAGATATACCCAACCAATTGCAGTGCACGTGCGACCAGATTTATTCGGGACCGTTATGTACCGATATTGATTTATGCAAGCAGGCAGGAAGCAAATATTGCCAAGTTTCTGTTGGCGGAGTAGGCTGCCTAAATTTTAACAATTCGTATCAATGCGCCTGTACCACGCCCGATAGCACAAATTGGAACTGGTAAATTAACAAATTTTATATAATACAACTAGGCAACTTATACTGGTTATAGTTATTGTACTATATAAATTTTGCATTAGAATGTACGAATATTTAATTTATAGTAATTCGTAATAAGTGATGGTATATTATTTTAACATAATTTATTTGATTTTATTTTACATTTATATTTTTAATATAACAAACTATTCTATAAATTATTTTACAATTAATTTATAACTATTTTTATTCTATTGTATTTTATCTAATGCATAATTAAATATTTATCATGTTAACATATTAGGAAAACTAGTGTTTGCGATCCGAATAAACCTACAACTAATTGGAAACAAGCTGGCAGTAATTTTTACGCAGGCGACAAATCAAACTGGTATAATTATACGTTCATAAACGTCGAAACAACGCAATTCGATACGTGCATAACGTTTGCGTATACAGCAAATCAGCCAGTTACTTTAAACGCGTATTACAACAATCAACTCGAAACGCCGTTCTCATACAGCGTGTCGAACACGTTGCAGACAATCGACATTTGCGTTCGCGATTTCGTATTTTTGCCAAGCAAGAATTTCACGATTCAACTACAACTCGACGGCGGTGATAAAGCAATTTATGATGATAAACTATTTGCCGCGTCAAAAATTAGCGCCAGATTAGTCCCGTATACAGCTTCTACAATTAACTTGATTAAATCGGCAAGTCCCGATAAAAATCATTGGAAAATATTTTCGCCCGTAGCATGGACAGTTTCAACAACCTCGCCATTTTTTCATTATAAAGGTTTGATCATACATTAATAATTTAATAAAATATTTATAATAAACAAAATATTAAGCTAATATATAAAATATAATGTATTATAATGTACCTTACATATATAATAAATATTAATTATTTTAAATAGAAATAGTAAATTAATATGCTTTTATAATAAAAATAATATAGACACAACCACGGCCAACTTTACGACGACATTTATGAGCGACTGGCTGGCGGCCGACGCCGGCTTCGATAAAACCGACAACCAATTTCTGCTTGTTAACAGAGAGAAATCCGACGTGAAAGTCAGCGCCGTCTACGTAATCTACCAAGATGGCGACGCGTGGGTGACGAGCACGAGCGCGGCCTCAATAGTGGACAGCACGCTAACGCTCACATCCCTACCGAAAAGCGCGTTCAAACTCGTGTTTGCGATTACGTTCAACTCGGTGTGGATAACCGGCTCCCCTTACGACGTGACGATCGACAATGTGGCCGTCGGCGACATGTGCTTTCACGCCAAAGGCGATGACACGTGCAATAATCGCGGCACCTGTACGCCAAGCTCGCCTAGTCAATTTAAATGCGCGTGCACAAATCCCGATTATACCGGCAAAACATGCAATGTTTACGATATTTGCAAGAAGGTAATTTAGTCATAATGTATATATGGTAATTTTATTAATTTAATGTGAAAATTATTTATTTTAGCAAGGACTTGGCGAAAAGTACTGCTACAATATTCCCAATTTAGTTGATGTTAAAGATCTTGATACAAAATGTAAAATAACTAAGGGCACATTTCATTGTCAATGCCTAAATAACGATTATCAATGGGGATCGTCTAAAGTGTAAGGACTGATTTAAATTATATTAATATTAAGTTCATTATAAACTTGGTTGATATTTCATTAGTTTATTTTCAAAATATTTATGCTTAACTCATTAATATACAAAAATCATTTTTAAAAATTGTACTTGTTCATTCAGGTAATTATTAATTTTCTAACCAATAATTATTTAATTTTTTATTTGCAATTTTTAAATTAATATAAAATTAACTGCACATTTATAAGAAAATTTTAAGTTTATTTGCACTTATTACATGTTAAAATTACATAGAAAAATTAATTTACACGCAAACAAAACAATTAACTAATATTATATACTGTAAAATCTAGGTGCACGCCCAAATACAAATACGACCAAAACAAGCTTGAATGTGTGGGCGACTGTACATTTTACAAGTCGATGGTCGCGGACACGAAGTGGGCAAATGACGCGATGCCAAAACTCTACGTGGGTGACAAATCCGATAAATTCCCCTACTACATTACCTCGCAATCAACCAGCCCGCTTAAACTAACACTCACCAAGAGCGGCGATATTTTAAACAACGATTTCTGCTTCGATTTGACCTACGGGTTAAGCGGCGATTTTCCGCTGCAAATCTCGTACGAAAAGAACGCGCCTGTTGATTTGTACGCGATAAAATCCGTGAAAGATACGAACGTGCAAACAATATGTACGTCGTATTTATCAAAGGACCAAGCGAAAATTTCGACCATCTTGATGAAGCCGAAACTCGACAGTCCGAGCAGTCTAGTTTCAATATATTATAACGCATATGTGGGTGGTGCTTTAGTCAAGCCAACCGAGTATTTGTCGCAATTTGGCAAGGATAATTTTACCAGCTTATGGCCAGTTAGCATGCCCAGTTTTGCACCCAAGCAAATCTACGCTAATAGTTGGCAATACGACGATAATTCTGTCACTTTTAAACGTAATAATATATTTATTATTTTAAATAACAATTTATTATAATTTTATCATTATAATTTTTAGCTGATATTGATGGCGATCATTATTCGTATTTAATGAGCAATTGGCTTAATAGCAGTATTGACGGCTATAAATTGCGATTCACAATGTATTCACAAAATCACTACAAAAACTTTACCATACAATTTGTGATGTTTGACGAGGATATGAATGAGACTCCGGTTAAAAATAGTAAAATCATTGGTGATTCAGATCTAATTTCAAGTGTAAGTAGTTATTATAATTATTATTAAATTAGTTTTTAATGTAGCACTTGGAAATTATTTAATATATTATTAACGATATATTAAACTAGATACTACAATTATTAAATTAAATTTGTTAATTTATATTATATCATAAAATTTTATTTTATTATTAATTATATAAATTTGATTTAATACTTTATAACTAGGAAATAAAATCTTCGGTCAGGTTAAATTAAGCGCTTGCTATTAACTTATTTCAAAATAAACTTTTATAGTTACCATTGAACTTTTTATAATTATTTAGCGTTTATTTTTTGTAATGTTAAGAGTTTAAATAGATGCCAGATAAAATTATACAATAGTTCAATGGTAATTATAGAAGTTTATTGTGAAATAAGTTAATAGCAAGCGAGAAATTTAATATATAATTACTACAATTTAATTTATTTTTAGATATATTATATTGTATATTTAATAAATCAAATATACATTTAAAAATGTTGGATCTTATATTTAAAATTTATACTGTTTACATACGTATGCAATTTATAAATAATACTAATTATTTTACACAATATAATTAAAGGCGACACAACCGATACCATTTGAAAACATTATCGTACCAATTGAAAAGCAAGCAACAGCATTTCGGGTTGCGCTAAAAGTGCACTACGTAAATGCGCCTGGTAAATTGTTTCAAATCAAAGCAATGGATTTGGGCGATCCGTGTTATAATGATAAATTAGAATATAACACGTGCAACGGGCACGGCAAATGCTCAGCTAGCGCGCCATACACACCCAAAAAGTATATATGCACGTGCGGTCCGGAAGCGCGCGGAAAGGACTGCCAATATAATGAATGGTGCATTACGCCGCATCCCGCTGTAATTATTATTTATATATTTAATCATCACTAATTTACATATTTATTCACGAAAAAATTAAAATATATTATGTAAATAATAGAATTATTTGAATTATAAAATATATTATTCTTAATCTACATATTTATGTATTATTTAAGTATCGACATATTTTAGAGCAGAACAATTTTAAATTTTTATTATGTAATTTAAATACATTATTAAAGTAAACTTGTTTATTAGGCATTTGGCCCGGGAGCAACGACAGGTAACGACTTTTGCAACAAGACACACACATACGGCGTGTGTGTAAATGACGCGGACGGACCCGACTTTCACTGCGATTGCAACAACAAAACCGATATTCAGTTTTGGAATTTGATTAATACCGGCACAGAGAAGGCGCAAATATACGCCACTTCATCGTAAATATTTTATATAAATATGCAATTTTGTTTTGCCAAGTTTTTTTAAAACGCAACATAATTGTAGTTTAATATTTTTTATTAATTAGTTATATTTTATACATAATTTAAAATATTACAAATTTGATTTACTAAGTATACAAATTATAATTATGACTATAAAATTTAGCATTTTAAATTTTGAATTATTTTAACTTAAACAATTTAGTTTTTCAAAATTGCTAATTGAAAAATATAGTTTTAATTAAATTACTAGGTATAAACATTTATAGCAAAATAATCTTGTTTAATATTTGAGCTGCTTGTCTAAAGTAAAAAATTATTTAAAATTATAACAAGCACAAATATTTATACATAAGTATGTTTTCTGAAGTTTAATTTATACTTACATTAAAAAACAATATAATAATGAATTTTCTTAATTTATCAAGATGCATGAACTATCCGAAATGTTTGAATAATCCGTGCAAAGCGACGATCGAGACGTGCGTCGAGCCGAGCGACGAGAAGGCGACGGAAGCGACGTGCGTGTGCGCCGACGGCTACGTCGACAAAGCGAACGACACGAAAAAGATGGACTGCGTTCCGTACGACGTGTGCGACGAAACGCATCGACAGATCTATATGCCGTCGAAGGGCGTGAAGTACGTGAAGGCGTGCGGCGATTCGAACGGCGTCTGCCGCAAGACGTCGCTCGTCGACCCCCAGCCGTACACCTGTGCTTGCCCGTTTAGTTTCGAGAAAAGCGGAGGTTTGTTCATGCTTACTTTATTATGTTTACCAAATAATTTTAAAAAAGCTAGTTGAATTTAGAATAAAAGTAATTTAAAATTTTAATTTTGTACAATAAGCAACTTGACTTTACTAAGACGATGCTTTTATTTATAGATTATAAACATGTTATTTATAGTACAACTTTTTAGTCAGCTTACTCTAAGCAGTTCTGAATTTAAATTTTATCATAAACAATTAATTTAGAATTTATTAATAATAATGTCTATCTTTTAACCGATATATTTTATTAAGAATATATTATAAAAAATTATTAATTTTGTTATTAAATTAAAATACAATTAATATGTTTACATTATATATAATTAATATATAATAAAATTAATTTAATATTTTTAAATAAAAACTATAATATATTTATTGAGCTAAATATTCTAACATGCTAATTGTATTTGTGAATACAGAGAAAGAAACGACGCAATGCAAAAACCTATTGTGCCAACCTAATATACCAATGAGCGATTTGTGCCAACAGACGTGCAAGGTTACCGGCGACGCGAAGGGCTACGAGTGTCTGTGCGGCGATTTGTACGATTTGAAAGATGACAAGTGCACGCTAAAGACGGGCACGTGTCCGTGCGAGGCGGGCGGCGGCTACTGTAAGCCGAAGACCGACGAATGCTTCTGCAAAGACGGCTACAAATATAACACCGATGCGAAAGTGTGCCAAATTAAAGGTAAATAGACATTTATTACAATGCTAATAAAAAAATAATTTGTTTATAACTAATATATTACTATACAAATTTATTTTTTATTATTTATGAAAAAATTAATATAAATAGTTAATATATTAGGAATATGTTAGAATAATTAGATATTATTAATATAAAGTTAAATATGCTTAAATTTCTATTATTTTATATTACATTTAATAATATATTTATAATATAAAAATATTTAGTGTAAAGCCAAAATATTTGAACAAGCTGAAATGGTATAAAATAATTATGTTTTTATATTTTATTAATTATTATAAACCATATATTATTATATAATTGGAATAATATTTATATAATTTGTTTAAATTGTACAAATCAATAAAATTATTTAATTATAAATTCCAAACAGATGAAATCGGTAAAATCGCTTCAATTTCAACAAGCATATGCCACAGCGGAAAAGTAAACTACACAGTTAGTCCCCAATGCATATGTGAGGACGGGTTCAAAGTAAACCCCAAAAACGGACAGTGCGAATTGCTACCGATATGCAGTGGCGACATACAGAAAGAACTAGCCAGCAACTTTTCCTACTGTCAAATTGACGAAGGCAAAGACGCGCCTTACTCCCCGGCACAGTGCATACCTGGCTACGTGCCCGATGAGCATGATAAAACAAACTGTGTTACATTCTGCAGTTATCAAGATAGAAATGCCGAGTGCGAGAGTCGTAACGGGTATTGCGATATAACCGCCGATCCGCGCACAACCTCCGATCCCAGCGACTACTGTCGGTGCCGCGCCGGCTACAAAATGAACACCGGACGCTGCGTAATGGCCGACGCCATGATACGTCTACCGATTAGTATCAAGAACGATTTTGCGTTCGATTTTCCCGAGCTAACACTAGGTAGCGATAAACTACCGGTGATTGTCGATCCAAGGCTCGATAAGTACTTGCTAAATTTGCAAGACCTATATGCTGAAGTGGACGCCACGGCTAAGCTAGATCAAAAGTTGCTTGATGATAATCTTAAAGATTATGTCGAACAGCTTAAACTTAATCAAATTAGGGATAAAATTGCATTGATACTAAAGGATACTCCCGCCGACTATGTCACGAAATCGCTAGTAGTTGAGGAATGCGAGTACAAAGATTATATCAATTGTAAATTCACCTTCAATAATGATCAAGCTAAAACAAATGGCTTGCCAATTATCGATGTGCTCACCGACACGATTCGGTGCCGTCGTGAGCCGCATGATGATAAGCACTGTTTTTATCTTGCTAAAATCATCGATGTAAAACGACCCTGGTTAATTCAAATTGACGTGAGTGAATTGAGCGCGGCGCCAACTAAATATGTTAATGTGAGTTTTTTGGCAACATTATTATAGTAACTAGTATGCAATAAATTATAATTGTATTTTGGTAAACTAGCCATGTTCCGAAAAAACCGATAAATGCAGTGAAAATTCGCAATACACCAATTGTGTTGCTGAAAAAGATTCGTCAAAATATGCGTGCAAATGCCCGACCAAGTACCATTTCGATGTGAATAGTACCAAGACCATATCGGGCGCTCCTGTTGAAATGTGCACGCGTAAGCATGAATTTATGCTAAAACAACAAGTTTTATACTAGCTAATTAATTTCAATATTTTTATTCTGCATTCAATTAGTATGTTTAAAATATAAAAAATTAATATATTTATTAGTAAATAACAAGTTAGTTTTATACTTATTTATTTGCAATTAGAGTACTAATTCATTAAACCTAGCAATTCATAAAAAATTTTTAAATCACAAATTTGTAATAATAATCAAACGTGCTGGATAATTTCAAATTTATATTTATTTAAATTTAACATGGTTAATTTTCTAACTTGTAATAATTGTATCATGCAACAATTATAGCGGAAGATCTATGCAACAACAATAAAAGCTGCCAGCTGATAAAAGGCGAAGGCAAGTGCGTGTCGGGCGCCAAGCTGATCAAGGGCCAGTGGGTGGTCGACTTCGCGTGCGTGTGCGGCCTGGGCAACATGAACGTCACCGACAAGGATGGCAATGTCGTGTGCAAAGGTAAAAATTGCGTATAAAATTTATAACACCATAATAATTTTAAACCATGCTAAATTCTGCGCAGTGGACGACTGTAGCAGTATCCACGACGATTGCAAGCATGGCGACACCAGCTTCGTGTGGGCGGACGAGACCAAGCAGTACGGCTCGTGCCAGTGCGTGTGCAATGACGGGTACAGCGGCAAGTGGTGCGACTCAGAAACGACGTTCAATAAGGGCGGTTGGATCGCCGGTATTGTCGTATTGGCCGTACTCGTCGTTATCGTCGGCGGCGCCGCCATCTTTTTCTTCCGCAGGTACCGTATATACTGCCGAGTTTTAAACATGCCAGTTTTCACTTTTGTGTCTTGATTATTATTATATTTAAATTCGTTTGGTTATAATTTAAACAAATATTTGTCCAAAATATTTTTGCAAATTGTGCATGTTACAAAACACAAAATTCATTTGTTTAAATACAGAAAACCCACGGCGCCCGTAGTACTTCTACGCGGCTATCTAAGGTTCGTTTTTAAAAACTAAGCATGGTATTTTTGGGCAAACTTTGAGTTTCTAGTAATAGATTATGTCCTGTTTGTACTTGGTTCTATTTTGTATTGTTCTTGGTATAATTGTGTGTTTTGATATTATTTGATTGTAATATTGTAGATATAATTAGCTTGTGTATTAGTATGGTTTTATTTTAAACATGTACGTTTTTATAATTTGTAGATCTCGCAGCAATAGCAACAACTACGGCGGTAACCAGGAAGAATTTCAGCGCTCGGCATACCAAGTGCCACGAGCCGCGCAGTCTAATCCGACATTCCAGCGTGATTAATTAAATTATATTTCGTTTTTTTTAAATTTCAACTATCTTGTTTAATTATGATTTGTATTAACTCAGAATTTATTCAAAACAGCATTCAATAAATAAAAAATAATGTTCAGCATTTATCCTCGAAATACATGTTATTAGTATTTAAAAATTTGTTTTTCATTAAATACTTTTTTCTTAATTGTTATAAATATTATTAAAATTTTATAATTGCATTAAACAATCAATAAAATACATGATTAAAATAACCAGTTACTTTCTAATTTTTTTTACCACATAAACAATATATTTTATTATAAAATATAAATATAAGTAATATAAATATTTATATAAAGAAAATATAGTACTTTGAAATGTGAATACTCCGAGCTAATTAACACATAGAATATATTTTTTGCAATATAATTATACTTGTTGAAATTATTTTAATTACTATTAGTTTCAAACAATTTAATCTATTATTATGTGAATAAAATAATTTTATAAATAAAACTTAATAAAACGATAAATTTTTATTTCAATATTAATATTTTACAAAACAAAATATGAAATTTGCAATTTATAATATTTATATATAAATAAATGAATAGCAATTTATAAATAATATTTTTAAAATAGAATAATCTTGATTAAATATTTGAATTATGAATTCGATGGGATTCGATAGGATGTGCGCGAATAGTCGTCGACTGGATTTGTAGACCTCTGGTCATGACTGCGATTACGTGATCTGTGAATAGAAACAAATATAAAAATAAAGTTTACATTATAAAAACAATAATACAGTAATAGCCATAACATCAACAACAAAAACACTACAAGCTTAAATTAATACCCAAATAATAATTTCCCTCTCCCCACAAAAATTTAGCTTCTACTACAAATGCCAAGTATAAAATAAAAATCATCATGCCTACTAGTTCCTCTCAAAGCGTTTTAACACTATCGATCCCAAACCTTGTCTGCATATACGAAGATACAATGCAAAAATAATATCGTAAGC
>JAQIXC010001594.1:0-14000 GCA_034697605.1 Metabelba pulverosa
GAATTTGCGAATTTGCGAATTTGCGAATGGCTAATTAACTAGAAAAGACATAATTTTCGTTTGCAGTCCATTATTGGCGATATAAACGCAAATCATATGTTAGTTCTAATACAGATTTACCCCTTCAGTCGTTGTGCCCCCAAAACACACTCCGAGTATCAGTGATTCTGGATTAAATTTTGCAAACATTTGAATAACAAGTTCGAATCCGAAAATGCATATTCTTCTCGTTTACCTTACGCTCAAGTATACGCAAAGACTTGTTTTCTCTCTCACTCTCTCGCTCTCCCTCTCACTCCTGCAGCCGATCCTATCTCTCGATCATTGTGTAGAACACTAGCAAAGAGTATAGACGTGTAGTATATTCGAGAGTTGCAGCGAATCGAGAGCCCGAGCGCACACTTGCAGAAGAGTTGGCGGTTTCGACGAGTTTGAGGAAAACTATGCGTCGAAAACGAGGAAAAAAATCTCGCGTTTTGTCTTAAAAAATATTTTTATATAAAAAAGTTTTTTCTTACGCTCACTGTTGGGAAGACAAGTGAACCACAAAACATGCGTCAAATTCGCTATAAATCTTAATATTATTCCTTTCTATTTGTTTGATAACGACGTCGAGAATCCTATAACGTCTATACTGTGTAGTAATATATACAGTATAGTGTATATACAGTACTTATACACATATATTGTTGTATATAATTACACAATCGTCAGTGCATTTGAGGATTTCTCACTCAATCTTTCAGCCGTTGAGTCCGTGTGAAGACGTGAAGACCGAAAACGCATTATAAATATGAATCAACTAATGTGAGGCTTCATGCTTGCTACTTTGCTACTTCGCTCGACATGTGTTGACTTACTTTCGCTTCTTTCCATTTCTACTTTTGTTTTAATAACCCAACTTGTTATTAGTTATTGCTTTGCTTTTTAATTAAACAGTCTTTTAAATAGTAGTTTTGTAGTAAAGCCTTTGACTTATTATTTCATTTATTGCCAAAAGTGTTGAATTGAATTGATTTTAATTTATCGTTAAATGTCTGCCATTTATAGCAAAATCAAGAAAAGTATTTGTCTGCACAACGAATGTCTTCGGAAGAAGAAGTTCTCCAACCAATCGAACTGTTCGGATATGGAGAGCCCGAAGACGCCGTCCAATGGCTTCGGCGACGAAACGCCCGACGAGTTCGGCGCTAATGACATAATAATCAATGTTTTGGATACAAACAACAATTGTCTGCATATGACGGACGAGGACTCGAAGCCTCGGGTCATGACTCGCCAGTTGTACAACCGGTCGATCTCGTGCACGACCGACAGCACCGGCGCGTCGACGCCGACATCGCCGACCAAACGCGTCACTTACGGCGCGATGTTTGAGCGCTTCATCGAAGCGGTCGAAGACATGAATAAAATCGTTTTGATTCCGTCGCGACTTCAGGACATCGACTGCAATGAGAACGAAGAGATACCTCTGGTTCTGGACACGAGCGCCGGCTGTGATATGCACTCCGGCTTCAAACTACTCAACTCGTTCCGCAACTCCATTGTGCACTCGGCGATGTCGACAGTGGGCTCCGGCCAGACCTACGACGCGAACCACCACCAGACCAGCGACCGCTCCATTTCGCCCAAACTAATCAAACAGCTGTCGGTCAACAGCGAAAAGAACAAGGATTTCCTCAAAGACATCGACAGCGGCTACACATCGATCGTCGCCGACAGTCAGTCGCAGACCTACTCGTCGACCTCTTCGGTCAACACCGACGACGACTGCGATGTCATAACAGACATGTCTGATATGGTCGTCAGCTTTTACCACCATTTGTACGGTTTGAATGTCGTGCTCGAGAAGCTGATCGAAAGTGCCAAGTTCATTGGCTTTAAATATGAACAGAATCTTCAATGAGATCTGCTATGAGTCCACTCTTTCTCGAGTCTTATACAAAGTTTTTCATGTTTTTTGACAATTTTTTTTGATTAAAGTTTTTATTCTTTGATATTTTTTGAATGCCATTTGAAACAGTATAACAATTTGTAAGACAGTATTTTTCAATAGACTTCCAAGATCATTTTTGAAGAGACAATTTATATATATTTACACATTATTTCTTTTGATATTTATCTGATATTTTTGCGTAGATTTGTGCAGTTCGTTTTTGCAATGTGTCTTTACAAAATAATGTTTTTTAGTTTTATCAAACATTTTGTATTATTACAAATGTTGGCTCAATTATTATTTTATATATTATTTTGTTCAGCACAAAATTGTCTTTGATTTTCCTTCTAATGTAAGCTTTTTAAATGCGCGTAATTTTATTTCTTCAGAGTATCTATCAATTGAATAAAAAAAGTCACATTTTATTTGTAATATTTTCCATAATAACAATAATAAAAATTAAAATAAATTGTAATTTACTTTGAAAAGCGGAAAATTTTTTATATATATTTATAGTTATGTAACTTTTGTTGCCAGTTTCAACAAAATCTTGTTTTTCTCAAATTCATAAAAATATTTTACATACAATCGTTTTCAGATTGAAAGGATTTATTAGTGTTTTAATTGAATTCAAATTTATTTTGTTTTTAACTTTTTTCAAAACAATTTTCCAGTTTTTCCAAATATTTATGATTTTGCCAAATAGTAATACATAAACTATAGAATATATTAAATCAACGTAATTATATACTAAGTTAAAAATGCATGGCAATGAATTTTAAGTCAATTTAAGCATTTTTAATAATTTAGAAGATTAATGAGGAGTAAATTAAGCAAGATGTTTTTATCAATCAGTTTTGACGGAATTCAAAATTGTTATGAAAGAAAAAACAATAAGGTTATAATTGTTAATTTTAAGATAAACAATATTATTGTCATTATTATTGAGCTGTAAATAAGTTATGTAATTGAATGAAATGATATTTTTTTTAATACTTAACACTACTGTATAACTCAAATCACTATAAGATTTGCAAAACATTTGACTCGTTATTGTATAGCTGTTAGGCATCAGTAGAGGAAAGCATTTCTTCTATTGAATCGAAAACATGCTTAAAATTAATAGCAATTAGAGACTTCGCAAAATTGATTAAAATGCTCTTTGTACATTTCTAGGAATTTATGTTTTAATTTATGTTTACGAGGAAAGTATTTCAAATAAATTTTTAGTAAACATTTTTCAATATATTTTATTGGTCGAAATATTATTCAAAAACAAATATTGCATGCTAATAAAAATTAAAAACAAAATAATATTTTCAAATAAAAAACAGAATAGCAAAACTACAAATGTTTCGCAAACACACATTTTATTGAGATTTAGAATAACCAAACCCTCGTTGACTTAAATAGTTTAGCAAGTACCAGGTATCTCTTATTCTCTTGAATTCTGAACTATAAAATATACTTTACATTAAACTTTCAAAATTCCAATGTATAGCACTTTATAACACCTATAACAATTATAAAGTTTAAAAATAAATATTTGTTTAAATTATAAATTTGTTTCTATAAAACTATTTAAAACAATCTTACTAGTTACAATTATTTTAGGCTTATTTAAATATAAGTAAATTAGTGGTAATAGCAAGGAATAACTTTAAATTAACTAAGATATACTTTGAGCTGAAAAATGAGAATTTATTCAAAAGTATATAAATTTTAGCAGTGAGACTTCAAAACTCAAATCTCGCTAAGTATTCTTAATAAATTTAATTTACAGATACTGTATATGCATTTTAATTATAAAACTTATAAGCTTTAATTAAAATAATTTTCTTAAATCCTAATTAAGTGAAACTATTAATTATTAAACAGTTTTTGGATTATTGCAATTATTATTAAAAACTATAATTAACGGGCAATAGTGTTTTTTAGATTTTACAAATTATTTTTTTAATTTGAGAAATTAAATTTTATTAATATATTAAATTAATATTTATTTTAAAAATTTTTACCGTATATACAAAAAAATCGTTAAAAACAATGCATTTGTAATTAAGAAACCACTTATTGAGCGGCACTTTAATCGACGGATTTTTCTCTTTTAATGACATCAAGTGATGACTGAATGACGTCTAAAGAAATTTATTTAAATATATTTAGACAACAGATAATAAAATTTATAGCCTTTTGTAAGCATTAGAGGCATAGTATTTGTTAGAGTCATACTATTTTAACCGATTCAAACTTGTATACCAATGTCAAATTAGGGTGAATCCTGCTTTCTAATTGTTTATTATTAAATAACTACATTTTTATTTTTATAGCATGGTAAATATTATAATTTAACGTCACATCCTATGGTACATCAAAGGACTGATAATATATAAAATATTGTAATATTATTAATAAAATTAAGCTAGAAACATTTATAGAGATTTCCACTGTAACTCAATGAATTCCATAATAAAAATATATAGATTTAACTATTTTAGTATGTTTATATGTTTTTAAATTTTTTCAAATTTCTAATATTACTTTCTGTGTTATAAGCATGCAAAATTATAAACACACAAGAATAGAAATATTTGATTTTTATAGTTAAAACAAAGTTTTGTATAATAATAACTTTTACAAAGTTCAAAACTTATCACTAAATCGGAAGTTCAATGATTTTCAAATTTAGAGTTTACTTAATCTGATTTAATGTTTTGACATTTGATGTCAATTAATACATTAATCGGTTGGAAATGGAATTCAATTTTAAAGTTCATTAACAAACTTGCATTTCATAAGTATTGACAAAAAACTTTGTTTGAGTTAAAGTAAACGACTGCACAAATTACAAATTAATTCTCACTTTATTTCACAGTTTATTTTTAATCAGATTTAGAAAATAAGTTTAAAATTTCAACCAAATTGTGAATTCTTTCAATAGATTTCTACCACAAACTGATTGACGCGAAGACCTTAGGAAAGGTCTCGGAAATTGTTTTTTGCAAAAATAAAACGAAATCTAAATTTAATTGTACAGTATTTTCTCAATCAATTATTAACGTATTGTATATTTCATTTTTAATATTCTATAATTATTTAATGATTTTGCATAGTATTTTTAATATTTTTGCTTTAGGTATGTTGATGAATAATTGAAAGTATGAATTAAGCAAAATAAAATAAAATATTATATTATATTATAAATTATAATAATATTAAGTTCTTATTTAAAGGACAACCAAACTATAAAGTGTACTTATTTCTAATTATAATAATCTTTAAATATTTATAATTAAAACATTAAATTATTTGTCAAATTTAGCCTGTAACATTTATAACAAAAAATAGATGTCAAAAATCTAAATTTCAATTAAAAAAAAACAAAAAATGTGCACCTATAATTTATTTTGTTTTTATATAAATATATATTTACGTTATATTAATGTTATATTAATCAGATGGATCAGGTATAATTTACTGTGTACTTTTGTTAATAATACTAACATTAAAATAAATTATTGATTGAGCTTTTCGTGTGGAATAAGAATTTAAGTGCAAAGAAAAAATGTGTTTTAGTTTTCAAATTCATATTTATTGATAAGTTTGAAAACGCATAGAAATAATGATACGATAAGACCTTCACTTCATATGGGCTGATCAATGTTACATAATAATATTGGGTCTGGGTCTGGGTTTGTAGCAAAAACAATTTCGTATTAATTCATAATTTAACTACGAAAACGGTTTGTTTGTAGAATAGGTCCAGCCATTGCCAAGTTACTTTTTGCAAAATCATATCAATCACACCATTTAATCAGTCTTTGGATTTAATTGCGAATTATCGGCAAATACTCTCAATTTTATTTTGATTAGAAGACAAAGTTTGTACAAAATTACACAAAAATAATAATTCGTTATACCTATGCATCTCATATGCTATCATATTTAGTTCATTTAGTTCAAGGCTATATCGGAATTACACTGTAGTTTTTGCAGTTTTCACGCGAAACTTTGTCTTTCTCAATTCACAACAAGCCATGGAAAATATTAAATAGACACTTATTAATCAAATCATTAGTTTGAATTACTAGCATGTATCAATTTGCGCGCGATGTGTGCGAACGCACCGGCGGTCTTGAGTTTGCGAATTCGAAGCGAAAGTGATTTGAATGAAACCCATCCTTCAGATCGAGTCACACAAGTCGGTCATCGCGGCTATTAAGGCCACTCTCGTCACGACTATGAATATTATTTTCGCTGTTATTCTCTTCACTGAACTTGAAGTCGATTTCTGAAAATCAATTTTCAAATCATGTTTTTCTACTCTTTAAACATGAAAGTCATAAATTCTAATTATTTCATTTAAAAACTTTAGATCAGTTACAATCGCATTAATTTGCATAATTTGCATGTAACAAATGTATCATTCTAATCTTTTTATTATTTTAATTTGTTTTGCAAAAATAGTGAAATGTAATACAACAAACATTTCTTGTTTTTAAAATTAATATTATATTTATGCAAATTCTTTATTATAATTTTAAATCAAACTTGTTTATTAAATTTAATATTGATAGAAATTAAATATAAACAACTAATTACCATTAATAATGTAAAACTTTTGTTGTAAATAAATTATAAGTATGCTACATTAACATAATTATATGCTCTTAAAGAATTCATATTAAAATAAAATATCTGGCTTAATTTGTTTATAAAAACAAGATTATATAGAATTACACATAACTTAGTATACTTAAAACAAGGTAATAATTTAGAAATAATAAAATCTTTCAAACATGTTGAATTATACGTCATGGTAAAACCAATTTAACTACTCTAACAATTGACAAATAAGCAAATAAACAACAATATCTACAATTTATTCAGCATGTATACTTATCTGCCTGCGATTTTAAAATTCAGACATAAATTCAGATTTTTAGCATGGTTGTTTAAATAAATAGTGGAAAAACAATAAAATTAATTACAAAATCGTGTAAAGTATGTGTACAGCGGTATATCAAATAAATCAATAATAAGTACAATTTTCTAATCTAATTACTATTTAGATTAAATTAAATTAAATTAAATTAAATTAAATAATAATTATTTTCCAATCGTAGCCATTGTTTGAGTCGATCTCAAACCGGAATAATCGGGTTTTCACGTAAATTATAGCTGATTAAATTTTAAATATTATTTAACGCCAAAATTTGCCAGAGTCTTTTTTACAGCTTTTTACATATCAGCCCAAAAAAGGTTTCTACACAATTTGTAATAAACAGTTAGCAAGAATGTAGCTTACGCATTTACAAGGAAATAGTAACAAATGGCATGATGTTAATACGTAACAAATTGGCGACACATTGCCAATGCATTAATTGCGGATTTTATCAGAAATTATTTGAAAGAATTTCTCAACGCTTTCAGTAAATAAAATCTACATTTATAGCGCATTGTCTTTCTCTATACTGTATATTTTAAATTACACTTTTAATCAAACATGCTAATTTAAAATTCAAGACTTGAACTTTAAATTAAAATATCTTTTTACACACATTTTCCTCAAAATAGCATGGTTAAGATCGACTATTAAGCAGTAATTTATCGCAAGTTCTTATCGGAAGGTATTTCCTAAAAATTAATTTGAGTTTTCAATGATTTTTTAGAGAGAAATATACTGTTTATTTTAAGACATACTATTTCAATGAATCATTGCATTCAATGTCTTTCAATGCTATCTATTCAACACTAATCGATAAGTTATTGATTAAAAAATTCATTACTTTTTATAATATTATTCAAACACACAATGAGTCTGTAATTCAGAACAGTTTTAATAAACATTTGTTTTCGGATTCAAAGAATTTACACAAATATTACATTAATAGCTGAGATATAATACAATTGAAATTTAAATAATTATAAAACAATTTAAATTAATTACGATTAGGATTAGGCTTTGGGCAGACATTAAGACTCGATTTGCTCGACCTTTTCGATGTACTGTTCGGTGATATAATCGGCAGCTTTGGTGAAGTGCTCTAAGATGTGATACAACGAATGCAAGTGATGTATGAACTGATCGGTCAGTTGCGTCGAGTTCTGGCTCTTGAGGCCGACGGCCGACTCGTCGTGCGAGAGACTGCCGAAGTCGGAACAGCTCGAGTTGCGCGACGACTCGGTGCTCGCGGTCGAAATCTTGCGCTCGACGAGCGGCGGCGGCGCCGACACCGACGATATCTTCCGCTCATTACTCAAAGTGTTCTCCTCTTTGCGTTGAATCAAAGCGCGCGATATCTTGTGTTTGGGCGTAAAGATACTGCTGTTGACCTCCTCGTGCAGGTGCGGCTCGAACAGGTCGTTCTTGACGGTGTTGATCATCCGGAAGTACTGGAACAGGTCGTCGTTCAGCGGGTTCTGGTCGGTGTCGAGATCGCGCAGTCGGGAGGGTATGAGTACCGCTCCGTTCATCTCTTTCACCGATTCGATGAAATTCTCGATTATGTGGTTATTGTAGATCTGCTGGTCTTCGGCCGTAAACTTCTGCTCTTTTATGAATCGCGTCGAAAAGCTCGGGTACATTGCGCCGGAGGTTCGGGATATCGACTTATCGATTGCTTTTATTGCAAATATTTTATTAATTTATTACTTAATATAAATTAATAGCAATTTCTAATTTATATCAAATATTAGTTATTAATTATTAATAATTAGGTTAAAGCAAGAGCTGGTTAGCAAATGAAACAACTTGCTAGTATAAATGATACAGTATAATCTCTAATAGGCAAATATCGGAACCAATAAATGTAACAAGTTTATTTATTCGGAAAAGACAATTCACACGAAACTTATTGGTCGAAACTGAAACATTAGTTCAATTTATATATGTTTTTAATCAACTTATTTGTGACTAATTAAGCTATCTTATCACAAACTAGAAATTTATACAGTATATACACCTAAATTTTCGCAGTACTTATACGAAGCGACGCGTATACAGTGTACTCCGAGAACAGTTTGTATAATATTGAGCGAATATATCGGTATATATTGGATATATAGCGCAATGAATATTGTAGAGTATATTGTGTATTGACTGAGCGAACAGTCATTTAGCAATGAGTCGAGTCGTGTCACTCTAAGCAACAATAATCACAATCAAGTGAGCGATGGTGTGATGTTTAGCCACGAGATTAACTATGTATGCTATGCACGCCTGCACAGCCTGACTGCACTCGTTTCCGATCAGCCTATGCCGCCTGTGCTGCACCAGTACCCAATGCACAGACCAATGTATATCCTGTCTTTTGCGAGCACTTTATGATCAAAATTATGTTTTCATTTCGTGTTTATATTTTCCAATGCGAGAGACAATTGTCTCTCGACTCCACACCTAAACTAATGCCTATTATATGGCTGTCTATCTATTGCCTATCCATTGCCTATCAAATGCGGGCTTTTCTCCTCTTTTCTCGTATAACTAATTAGCGCTCAGACATTGAATGCAAGCAAAGTGCGGCACAAATTAATTTCGACTCTAATTTGTTTTGTTGGCCGCTCTCGTGTTTACACAGATTGTAACTTCTCCTCACCAATTGCACCCAGATTAGTTCGGTACTCCATTCAAAGTACAGCATCTTTGATCTTGCCTAAATTAAAGTTCAACTCTTCCAACTAAAAATAAAGCCTTAAGTCAAACATCCAAGTTTTAAAAATAAACTCATTATCAAACAATTAAATGTGCTGGCTAAAAATTAGTCAATCAAAAATAAAACTTTCGTAGCTAGGCTTATATACTTTGGTTAATTTATCAAGTTAATAATTCAAACTACTATAACATTAAATTAATTTATAGTCAAAATAGGATTTAATGTAGTTTAAAAAGAGAGATATAAAATGATAGTAAAGTAGTTATAAATTATTCATGTTAAACTAGCTATAATTTGCTGTTATATTGCTCTTTTAGCAAGTTAAAACTTTTTAATTCCGTTAGTAAACACAACTCGTGTTTCAAGCAATTCAAGCAATTCTGGTTATGCTTGAAGTCAAACAATAAAACTTTTGTATACTGTATACTTTTGTATGATTTTCTAAAAAGCAACTATTTAGACAATTACGAGATTTCAGTGTCATTTCGGACAAGAATGTTAGAAAGTTATCATTAATTGTAGGAAATACATGAAATACCATTCTCAAAATAGCATAATTATCACTAACATAGCAGTTATTTTTATTATTACAAACTTGGGTACAATTCAATAAAGAATGTTAGATTGTACCTTTGTTGACTTTTGTGAAGTTTTTTATTACAAAAATTATAATTGTAAAAAATCACGAATGTGGGTGTTTATCTGGGATTATCTTTTTACAGTAATTACCACTTTCACGACGGGTCAAAATTTTGAATTTTTATTCATTTCTAATTAAAAAATATAAATGCTTATATCTACTTTAAGTATCTGGGTATTTTACGGATAAACAGCTTATAAGTTGTGATAAAATAGTAAATGGGTAACTTTTAACATTTAAATTATACATTATGACATGGGTCTTTGTTTATATTTAAAAGTTATATTAATCCCAAATAAGTTCATTTAGTTTATTATTAATTTGCCTTATTTTGTCTATAATTGCAACGTTAATTGCTACTTTTATCACCAACTTGCTTTCTCTCCATAATTTCCTTTGTCCGGATCGGCTGACCTTCTCATTCCATGTTTAGGACTAACTATCTGTAAAATGCGAAAAGAGTAGCAGTATTTTATAGATACATTATAAACATTTCGATTTCTTGATTAGCAAATCACAATATTCTTAGCAAAACTTGAAAAACTGATGAATCTACTTTTTTACTAATCATTAATTTAGCTAAACGTCAAATGAGAATTCACTCGATTAGCAAGTTTTGTACATCTCAGCAAAACATTCTGACACCAGTTATAACAAGATGCATTTAAGAAAATTATTTGAAAGTTTATTTTGATTAATTATTGTGACATTTGGAAAAAATCTATTATTTTTCAAAACTTAGTTTCAATTTTTTGAGGACTTATTAGATAATCGATTCTATTTTTGAAACAAATTTAATACTTTAGTCAATGTCTGTCTTCGCTATCACTGAAACACTCGAAGAGAAGTACTTTTTCGCAAATATTTTTGCGATTATTTCAATTGTCTATTGATATTAGTTTAGTTACAAATATTATATAATACATTTATCCATGTTCAATTTAATTGTATAAATTGATATTTGTTTGCAAAATAATTCTAAAATATCAACAAATCTAAACAAATATTTTACGGTAATAGAGCAATAAAATAATTTAAACATTATCAAATGAGTGACAAATTGAGATTTTCAGAATTGTTTTTATTAAATCAGAATAAAGACTATAAATCAAACTTAACTTAAAATTATAATTAAATATTTTGAGACTTTGTATCGAAAACAATAACAATCTTTGAGTTCGGTTTAGGTTCAGAATAACGTAATAAATCAAAATATTATTCTTTAGATTACACATGAGATTCAAAAATAAATATTTGGGTGAAGTAAGAACATTATAAAAAATATATATACTGTATTATTATTAAATAAGAATCACTTTTAAAGCAATTATTAAAATATGTTATCACATGATCGACATATCGATAATTCGGTGCGACTTTGAGTGCAGAAAACAAAAACTATTGCAATAAATACGAAAATCAAATCAAATGAAAAATAACATGTTTAAAAATATTTATAAAAATACTTTCATTAATAACTGATTTATATTTTGGTTAACTCTAGCGCTGAGTCTTCGCAAACGCCAAGAAGATCTGCTCTAATGTGGTGTCAGAGACGAGATAATCCTCGAACTGGAGCTGATCTTTGGCCGATTCCATTGTCGCGAAGATATGCGACCACTGGACGGATGTGTCGGTGATGTGGTAGTGGAGAAGGCATTGGTGCGAATCGCGGAGCACAGCCGACGGAAACGCTCTGTGAACGTACTGTTGCACCTGGGGCAAGTAGGTCGGGTCGTCGTTGAGTTCGCGCCGGAGCTTAACAACAACAGTGTATCCCTGGCCGAACTTTTTGCGCAAATGCTGTGTCGCACCCAAGCATTTGAACTTTCCGTTAACCATAATCGCGAGCCGAGAGCACAGGGCTTCGCACTCCTCCATCGAGTGAGAGGTTAAAACTATGGACGACTGATACTTGTCCTGAATGTAGACCAGAGTCGACCAAATCTTTCGACGAGCGGTGGGGTCGACGCCAGCGGTCGGTTCGTCGAGGAATATAACGGGTGGCGTACCGATGATGGCCAGGGCTAGCGAGAGCTTACGCCGGTTACCGCCGCTATAGGTTTCGGTGCACTTGTGGGCGTGATTTTGGAGGTCAACCATCTGAATGAGTGACTCGACTTCAGTAGTGATCATATCGGACGGAACGCCTCGAAGTCGAGCGAATAAATACAACATTTCTTTTGCCGTCAGTTTGTCGAGAAGTGCATCGAATTGCGGACAATAACCGATTTGCTGTTGAAATGAGCGCAAGTCGTTCCGCAGACTATAGTCACCGATATATGCGTTGCCGTCCGAAACCATCAGATCTCCCGTAAGCATACCGAAGGTCGTCGTCTTTCCTGCGCTCAGGTATTCACGAATATATGCATTAGATTTTAAGCATCCAATTAGAAATAAGGACAACGGGTGACATACCGGCGCCGTTAACTCCAAGCAGGCCAAAGCACTCCTCCTTGTGCAGGCCAAAGGTGAGTCGGTCGACGGCCCTAAACCGGTGGAAATCTTTGCTCAAACCAATCACAGCCATAGCCTCTTCGCCCAACTTTCGCTGTTCGCTCAGGCCTTCGATGCGGTACTTCTCGGCGATTACATCCGAGTCCTCGTTAAGCGGAAACTCGGGATTTACGGTAACTAATACAGTGCTTGCCTTTGCGCGACGGGACCGGTATTCTATGTATCGGTACATCAATTTCCGCAACCAATCAACTGAAACAAGCAACAAGTATAATTTAATAAAAATAAAAACCAAATTCAATGCTTGAATATACCTTCGAGGATAAGAAGTACTGTCATAAACAAGACTCCGCTGCAGACGAGATACACGAACTCCTGTCCGACGCCATAACTGTCGAAATCGAGCGGATTCTTACTCTCATAGCAGTCGTTGTTCGGCAGACACTGCGCTCGACAGCAGCCGTAGAATATCGTCTTTTTGATGTCAGGTATAGCTCTACAGAATTGCGTCAAATTCTGTTTGCTTTCCATTTCGTGACAATACTGTGCAAACGAACCGATTCGGTAGAGCTTCTGAATGCCGAACCCCATCGAGAAGACGGGTACGACTCGGAAAACGCCAATTATGGCATTGAATGTCGTCATCGACATGATGTCGGCGTGAAATATGTTGAGCGTTAGGTCGAGAACACCCAACGCCGAGATCGACATCACTCCGAACAGGAGGTAAATAATGACTAGAACTGCGAAACCGGTCGACGGCTTTCCCAAACAGAGTGAGAAACAGTAGGCGAGAGGTATGGACGCGAAGCCGAACAGGAATAGCATCAGAAAGAGACCGATCGCTGTATTCGATTGCGCGAAGAATATCTGATTGAAGTCGAAAATCGCGAATATTATGTAAATAATAATCATTACAACCAAATGATTGATTAAATCGAACATAAAGTTCGAAATCCAGAACAGATTCGGCGATAAACCGGTCATTAACTGCAATAGTTTTGCTTTCGAAACCCGTTCGTTGATCGGGAAGAGTACGTATGACGCGCCCAGGAATGGCACTGTTATCGGGATCAGTACCAAACAAGTGACGGCCCAACCGGCGACTATGGCCGCAATGGAAATGGTGTTCTCGGAGTACGAAACGGGATGGTTGTTCACATTGATTAGGGGAGTGGCGCTCGTGTCGCCCAAGAAGTACTTGAGTAGTGACTCGAAGAACATGTTTATAGCCGCCGGTAACGAATGAATCGCTTCGTTGTTATACCAAACGGAAACGCTGGCCAATCGGTCGTTCGTATCGCCGATAACA
>JAQIXC010001595.1:0-13996 GCA_034697605.1 Metabelba pulverosa
ATTTGCCCATTATGTTCTATGGAAATTATTATTTATGCTAATTTTTATATTAGTTAACATATTTAAAATTGCTCTGGTCAAAAGTTGCGTGGGTGGATTCTGAACAAATCAAATTAACGTATGTCAAAATCGGTCAACCCGTTGCCGAGAAAATGCGGTTTTAGAGCCCGTGCTATTTATTGGAAATGATGTATATGTCATATATTACAAGTTTAAAATTCCATACTTTGGAGTCTTTTAGCACTATTTGCCCTGCAAAATTTTTACTCATACAAATATTGTTCATCTTGATATTCTCTATCCAATAAGCATGATAAATCGCGGGAGCACCGTGGTACAGATTCCTATGACAACTCGGCATTATACTTTGCAAACTTTGCTTACTTGTAACTCTGGAATTATCAATTCGATTTTAATGCTATAAAGTATATACAGTCGGTGGATTAATAGACGCATTGCGTTTTTCCCGATTTTCTCGGGAATTACTATATGGATTTTGGAAATTTTCAATTAAAATTGTTCAGAATCCACCCCCACATGCGTGGTATAAAAAAAATTTAAAAATATCTGATATTCTTTAAATGGCAGCAAAAACAAATTTTTACATTTCTAAAATTACAAGATATTTTTATAGGAAAAATTTTCATTGAATTGATTTTTTTTAACTTAAATGTGATATTTAAAGGTTACAATATAATGTAATTACATTTTAACATTTTATGTATAATATTTAGTAAAATAATTTTAAAAGAAGTAAAATAATAAACTCAAATATAATGATAAATTATATAATGTTAAGTTGAATAATTCAAAATCAAAAATTGTTATCTTAAAAATAGTTAAATCGAAAATTTCTAAGTCGAAAATTGTAATGATGAAAATTGTTAAAGCCAATACTATTAAATTAAACATTAATAAGTCAAATATTGTTAAGCCGAATAAAGCACTCAAAACTCGTAGCCCGTGAGCAGTGCGAGAGGGTTCGGGTGCTTCATGTCGACACAACCCAAGGGTTTCGCGTTTAGTTCCAGCGGTTTGGGTTCACCAATACTTTAGGAATTTTTATTAATTGGGAGACAATTATCAAATCAAACGAACACTTTATTAATTAATTCACACAATAATCACAAATTATAATCAATTTTAAGGGCTCTGGGCAACACGGCTACAACTGGCAACTAGCATCCATTATTAATATTTGACTTAATAGTATTGGGCTTAACAATTTTCGACATTACAATTTTCAACTTAGCAATTTTCGATCTAACTATTTTCGAGATAACAATTTTTGATTTTGAATTATTCGACTTAACATTATATAATTTATCATTATATTTCAGTTTATTATTTTATTTCTTAGAATAGTTTATGTAATGCATATACTGACGTATAGGCATATGACATAGTTTTGAAGCCACAATGTCCGAAGTGCAAGAATTACTTTTAAATTTAGCAGAATATTATAATTAAAGCTATGTTCACGTTGTATATTTTACTTATTTATGCATTCCCTATGTAACGCATTTTTTTCTACCATTTAAAAAGTATCAAATATTTTGTAATTTCCTTTATAGCACGGATGCGGGGGTGGATTCTGAATAATTTGAATTGAAAATTTTCAAAATCCATAACATAGTTCCCGAGAAAATCGGGAAAAACACGATGCGTCTATTAATCCACCGACTGTATATAAAATGAAACTTTGACTCTTTCTCTACAAAAAATCTAATTATAAGCTTAACCTAGCTATTATCCCTGAGTCAGGGGATATGGGGTCAGCATACTTTCTATTACAATATTGCTAGTGACCTTTGACCTTAATATTTCATATTCACAAAAATTTTCCCGCGGTGGACGTAAAAAATTATATTTAAATCATTAAATTATCTTGAGCTGTTATTGTGCTGTTTTTAATATCCGACGCTCATGATTAATTGAGTGGGGCTTTATATTAATTTTAGGTAGACATGTTTGCCTATGCCAGTTTTAAAGAGCTTTTGGTCAGACACACTTTTGCCACTAAAACCATATTTTTTAAAAATTTTGCTTTCGAGATAATCAATGTGGAAATTTTCAAATCCATGAGAAAATCTCAAAAATAGCCATGTTGAGGCGCGATTGTTACCCCCGCCCCCCATTAATCAATGAAGATTTTTTTGGAATATCTACTAAACATAAGGATGTTTTCTAGTTGGGTCTCATCATTCAAGGAATTTTTGAAATCAATAAAATATATTTTAGTATATTGCGAGCCACTCGGGTTTGAGCTCATGAATGGTCGGATCGACCCGAGTAGTCGTGTGATTGGATCACAAGAATGTATTCTAATTGAGTCTTATTTTGCAATAAAAAGGTTTTTAAAATAATTAATATATAATTTAGTATATTATATTAACATAAACTACAAAAACTCTACCTGCAATGAGGTAGAAACCCCCTCTCTATAAAAATAAAATTCAACAACAATTTAATTTGCATATAATACAATATACATTAATAATTATAAAATACTGTATTATATTGAGTTTAGCCTGTATTATTTTTGTTATTTTATTTTCTATTAGTCAAGAATTCTGTAGCATTAACTCTGCTCGGTTCTTGGGCTGTCCTGTCTGTATACTAACATTTTAATATAACCAAAATAAAAAAATTTCTAATTAAAACAAAAAAATATAGTTTTAACATATTACAATATAATGATAATAATATTAATTTTTTTTAAAAATTGCCTAAGTGCAAAATAAAACTCAACTAGAAACATTTAAACATTTAAATACTTTTAGCCCAGGTAACATTTAGTATATAAATTTTAACCAATTTTAATTCTAGCCTTATAAAACTTACTCATTTCTTTATTAATTTGATGCATTATATTTTAAAATATTCCAACAAGTAAAAAGTTAGCTAGGTACTACTTTCCGGCTAAATTAATTTGTCACACAATATATTTTTCAATATGACTGTTAAGAGTCTATATAAGACTTGAAATTAATAATTAGTCGGTTTGTGTTTAGCCTCGATTAAGACATGTTAAAATTTAAAATAAATCTCTTAATCCATAACTAATTCGAGTTATTCGATCTCTGAAACTGACTTCCGGTTCACCGTTAACTCACCGGAAAGAAGTCGAGTTCGCGAGTCCCACATGTGATGGCACCCGATCTGGTCACTGCCTGAGCCAGTATAGCGTCACTAACATCTTGGCCTAACACAGCATTATATTGAACATGCTAAAGTGAAATATTATGTCGAATAAGATAAAGCCGAGTATTACGATTGTGATCATTGGGAACAGCTATCCGATAATCAACAAACATTTCCCATATTCGACAAAATAATTTTCGACTATCATATTCGATATAACATTCAACTTAACTACATTCGATATATTTGTCTCAACATTAATCGACATAACAGTATTCTACTTATAAGTTATTTTTTTATATCATAAAATGTGGGGGTATTTACACATGCGACAAAAATATAAATCAATTATCTGGGGTGTGCAGTAATGCGGTATTTTGTATACTTTTTTCTATACAGGGCTTAATTTTTAAATAATAATAACCGGAGTAAATTTATGTTGTAAAATTAAAATATACATTAAGTAAATTCCATAAATTAATAAACAATTAATGTTTTTAACATTTTAATTCTACAAAACTTCTGTCCTTCCAATTGCCGAATCGTACGAAAAGAAAGACAAAACCTTTCATAGGATTCGCAGTTCGAATGTCCGACGAAGACCTTCGAAGTCGAGCGGTCATCGAATACGAGTCAAACTTTGATTGTTATTTCCGGGACGGCTCACAATGCATACCGAGTCGTTCCGCGTACGACAATCATCGAAATTTCGAAATCTATTGAGTATTTGGCGAGAAATTCGGGTTTAACCGCACTTTTCATACATTCCAATGACTGTATAGTAGATTAAACGATAAGACAAATACGTCTTCACTGACTCGGCTGGTGATCACTGGCGCTACAGAATTGCGAAATTATTTCACTGCTATTCCTTGAGATAGCAGTTCTAACTACAGTATAGTTTCTTTTTATCTCGTTATCTGTCGATGTAACTGAAGTATCTGGATAGTTTTAATCAAATCTCTGATTAAATTTAGCGCTAATTGAATTGATCTGATGAGCCAAACAGGTGATCGCGCGTCTGAAGGCCAGTTAGCTCTGCACAGTCTGCACAGTACAGTCGTTAAGAATCTTAAGATTAGTTTTAGCATGCCAATAATTACCGGTATGTATTCGACATAAACGCAAAATGTTTGTCATTATTTAAATCTAATTTAATATTTATTTCTATAGAATAAGAGAAATACAGACTTAATAATCAATTGATAAGAAATTAAATCTACTTTTAGTCAATTAATTCCACAATTAATCGAATTTCAAATAATTACAGCAATTGAGTCGAAACCAAATGAAGAGATTATTTCAATAATTAATAGTAAAGAACAGATCGATAAGTGAGAGAAAGATTGGACTAAAACTCGACAATCAGTCCAATTAAGTCTAATTTAGATCTATTTTCGATTCAGTTTTCAATCGATTTAATTCAGATTTGAGACGAGGAGTCGAGACTTGCAGACAATGGCCACACGACTAGAAGCGAGGCCTCGGGTGCTCGTAGGTGCCATGATCAATTTGAGACCAAAACTACATCCAACCAACCAATCAGTGAGTCAGTTCAGTGCAGTGGGGGAGTGGGGAAGGAATGGTAGAAGCAGGGTACTACCTTGTACTGCTTCTTGTCGTATGCCTGCCAGGGCTCGGGATTGCTCTTCTTATTCCAGCTGAGGAGCAAATAACGAGTTTAGAAATTGAGCGCTAATTCATTGGTTTGGCGGTCAGACCTGACGTCAGGGTTGCGGAAGGCCAGTCGGCCCATGTAGTAGGCGGCCCACAGACCCCCGACCCCCATACACACGAGCAGTGGCACCAACTGTCTCGACAAACAGACAAACAGACGGTTAACGTAAGTAAAGGTCAACGGAGTCGAGTGCACAGCAGCCGCACTGACGGACAGATACTGACCGACGGGTTCTTCTTAATGCCTGCGACCGAAAGACTGGGCATTAGTTTCATTTCGTTTGCAAATCAGATCCAAGTCTTCGAAACAATAGTCTGAATGAGTTGTCGCTAATTAGGAGTGAATTTAGTGCTAGTCTTGCAAAGCGTTCACTTCGTTCGCTATTTACGTCTATTCCTCCAAAAGGGCAGTCATTCCTCACATCAATCACGTCTTGATTACTATAGAGTTGTTTAGAGTTTGTCGAGAATTAGTCTAATAATGAGTGAAATGTAGTCAAAGATATTATATTTGGCTATAAATTAGAAATGATTGCAAACATTAGTTTAGATTAGATTTGAATTTGAGTTGAATTCGAGTTGTGTTGCGAAGAAACGGTGAAATCGTAGTCGAAATGAGTGACAACTGCTGTCGACTGCCAACAGCTGACTGACGACTCCGACTCCGACCCAATCCACCCCTCATTGAGACGAGACCTCAACTGACGAGTCGAGCCGTCGATGGCTTTGTTTACATCCAATTGGAACCCTTTGGGTAAAGACTATTACCGAAAGATTGAATTGAATTCAATGCTATGGACTAAAGAGGTTGACCTCAACGGCGTCAGCATCTGTTCGGCGCCATTCGGCGGACCTATCGGTTAGTGCGGGTGTTGTCGGTTGTGTCGGTTGAGCCGAATATAGCTTAGGTTTGAATGTTTGTCATTAGCGGTGATATGCGACCCAAACAAGACGTCAACCCATTTTGGAGCTGATATTCGGGCGACGAGTGCTCTCTCGGGCCTCAAACCGAACGCAATACTGATATACTCGTCATTCGGAAGCCTCATCTCGTCGATCAAGTGGACGGGCAGTCAGTTGGCGCTCATCTCGTGGTCTAATCGGGAAGACCTGCTTTGCATACAAGAGGACGGAATTGTCTTTATTTACGACATTTACGGTGTATTGCAAAACACATTTACTTTGGATCAGGAGATTCGGGACACGAAGGCCTTGGAGTGCAAGACATTTCACGGCATTCACGGCACAGGCATTGCTGTTCTCACTACAAGCCATCGCTTTTTTATTTTAAATAACATAAATGACCCGAAAATTCGAAGACTGGCGGAAGTGCCGGGTCTTGTAAGCCGTCCTTCGAGTTGGGCTGTGATTGCGGCCAACACTGAAACCGCTGTTTTGGTTGCAAAAGACGATGAGTTGTATTCTCTAAGTGCTAACGAACAGAGCTGTCATGTCTTGACTCCAGACTTTAACTCCTCTTTTACCGCAATCATCGAAATGAGCGTTTCGTACGACTCGAGTCATATCGCGCTCTTCACCGACACCGGCCTTCTCTGGATCGGGAGAACGGAAACTGATTTGAAGACTAAGTATTGCGAATTCGAGACGAAGTCGAAGAAAGCCAAACCGCAACAACTCGTCTGGTGCGGCAACTCCGCCGTTGTTGGCCTTTGGAAGAACATTCTTCTGGGCGTCGGGCCGGAGAAAGACTACATTAATTATGTGTTGGACCCACCCGTCCATTTGGTACAGGAGATCGATGGCATTCGCATTATTGGCAATGATAGCCAAGAACTGCTCGAACGTGTAGTTCCGGTTGTGGTCGATATCTTCGGCATTGGGTCTGTAGCTCCGGGTGCTCTACTACTTGAGGCGAATAAGGAGTTTCAACGACATAGTCATAGAGCGGACGAATACATTCGTATGATTCATGAGCGCAACGAAACCGAAGTTGCGGTCCAGCAGTGCATCGAAGCGGCCGGACATGAGTATGGGGTGAGTACTCAGAAAATGCTGTTAAGAGCGGCCTCTTTCGGCAAGTGCTTTGTCCCGCAAACCGATCCGAAGAGTTTTGTCGAAATGTGCCAAACGTTGCGAATCCTCAACGCAATCAGACATCACTCGATAGGCATTCCTCTTACATACAGACAATTACAAGCGCTGTCTACTGAGGTCTTGATCGACCGTCTCATCCTTCGCCGCCACTTCTGTTTAGCCCTACGTATAGCTGCTTACCTGAAGATACCGGAGCAAAACGGTGCGGCGCGTGTGTTGGGTAACTGGGCGTACCTGAAGGTAAAGCAGACTTATTTAGACGACGAGCGCATCGCTCGCGACATCTCCAATAAGTTGGGGTTTGCACCCGGAGTCTCGTATTCGGAAATTGCTTTGAAAGCGATAGAATGCGGCCGAACCCAGTTGGCCATCAAGTTGTTGGACCACGAGTTGCGTGCGAGCCAACAGGTGCCACTCCTGCTTAAACTCAAGCAACACCGACTCGCACTGCAAAGGGCTATCGAGAGCGGAGACACTAACCTCATTCATACCGTTATAATTCGATTGCGCGAAGTGTTCGCCGCCGGAGAGTTCCTGATGACGATCCGTGACTACCCGACCGCGTACTCACTGTTCCGAAAGGTAAGCTGCAAGTGCTCAGCGCTCATTGCCAGGCCTAGTATTGAGCCAATGTTTCGCACCAGTACTGCCGAGAAGGGGAGAGCGAGAAGTTGCGGGAAATGTTCTACCAAGAAGACGACTTCCTCTCAGAGGCCGACTGCTGGCTCGCCCTCTCACTCGACGCCACGAACACAACCCAAAAGCTCAGTTACTTGCAATCGGCGTACGACTCGTGCAAAAAGGCCCGGAACGAGACCAACAGTTCGCTAATTGAGGAAAACATTCGACTTTTTAAATATCAAATCAGATTAGAGGAGAAGTTACACAAAAAGTTCGTTAATCTGTCGTTACATCAGACGATGAGACAACTGATTGCCGACAAAGAGTACAAACTCGGAGAGGAATTGAAGAAAGACTTCAAAGTTCCCGATCGCAGGTATTGGTGGCTCAAGACTACTGTCGTGGCCGAGATCGGCGATTGGCACGAACTCGAAAAGCTGAGTAAACTCAAAAAGTCACCCATAGGTTATGAAGTAAGTTGTCGTCAGTTTCCTACTCGAAGGCAGTCATTGATCGGGCAATCGGCACAACTCGTTGATAGCAATTACCCATTTTATCAATTGCAACCTATAAGTTGCATGCTACCTCTTACTCCTAATTCCTAGTATAGCACCCAGGGATCCGTAGGTCTCTTAAGAGGGACTGACCGATCAGTCACATATCGTCTCTTTTCCAATACTCATTCTAATGCTGTGTATCGCTCAGCCATTCGTCGACGTGTGTCTACAAAATCACAATCGATTCGAAGCCCAGAAGTATTTGTCGAGAATTCGAGACGAAAATAAAGTCAAATTCTACGTCAAGTGCGGGTTTGTCTATATCGCGACCACTCTGTCAAAGCGCAAGTCCTAATGCCTTTTCAATGATAGCCTACTCGAAGACGCGGCAAAGTTTGCATTCGAGGCCAAGGATATGGAAGCTCTTGACTATGTGTTGAGTAAATGCGGGCCAACCAACAGATTGCTCGCCGATAAAGTCAATTCAATGAAGAGCCAACTCAGGCCCAAGTGATCGCCGCATCTATATGTCTATTATAGAGTTGGAGTTACCGTCAATACAAATAAGATTTTTACCACAAATTGATAAAATTTATTAAAGTTTTGAACTGAGAATGAAATTGCTTTTGCATTGAATACAGAGTATATGACTTAGAATTGAATCGAAATAATTACGCAAATTATTCGTCAGTTTTTAGAAAACGCGACGAATGGGCGAAAGTGAGAGCGAATAGCGAATACAAGATCTCGAAAGTCGATCATTACTGTCATTACTGGCATTTGAATGCCTTTCTTACTTAAGTTATATTCAAATAATTTAATGGTTTGTCGACTCAAGAGGAATCGCATCTAAAGGAAGATTCTTTAAGATTGGTTTGCAGACTATCACACGACTCAGACATTCGATTTGCGTTCATGTCATCGAAATTGTGTCGAATTCGGTCCACATTTGATGGCCTTTCGGTCGAATCGTTTGTTTTAATTGAATGTTCGATCAAAGCATTCAATTGATTAGAAATGATTTTATGGTTTGATTTGTCGTTTATGTCGTTTGTCTTAATTATGTTGATTAGGGGTAAGCCGTTAACCAAATCTATTTGTGTTACTTTCGGTTCAGTTGGAGCAGACGGGCTACTCGACTCCACCTCCAATCGGCCTGAGATCAAACTATTAGAAACGGACACAACGTCTGCCGACCCCTCCTTCACGCCAATGGCTGGCCGAGACCGAGCAAACGGAACCCGCTCTTCAAGCAGAGCTCCGTTATTCGACAGCTGCTGGCCTCTCGTGCCGGAGCGAGCCTTCACGGCCTTCGCGTCAATCCATTTGACAAGTTTTGAAAGTCCGGATTCAGAGCTCTTCTCGACGTTCAGTGTTTCGTTCGTTCTCTTCAGAACCGACTGTCCATTTCCGGGAACGTTGTGTTGTTTGGGAATAGCATTACTGCCGACCGCGTTCTGTACGAAAGGGATAGGAGTGACGGCATTGCCGACTCTTCGAGTCATATTTCGGGTGCTTTCGATGGAAGTTCGGTTAAACTGATCGTTCGGTACTAAAGCGTTGTTTTCGTTATTACTGTTGTTCTCATTGAAGACATCGGCAAAGAGTGAGTCATTGTTTAAGCCATTCATTTGAAATTTGAATCCATGTTCTAAAAGGACTGACGGGTTATCATCTGACGACTGGAGCATTAGATTGCGTTCAAGACATGGGTTCCTTCCCTGATGGGGCTGTAGGGGAAGTGTCAGCTTTGGCTGATTGACGAACGCGTTAGCGGCCGAAACAATGTTCTTCTCGAAGTCACCCGAAGAGACCAATGGCTCTTCGACCGAGTAATTCGAATTAATCAGATTATTGTTTGGATACTCGAGTCGATTGACGAGCCGTTGGTTCTGCAAGTCGTTCGTCACCTTATCGTTATGCTCGAAGGGAACGGCAGCAGAGATAGCGGCGCTGTTACTGGCGGTCCGAATGCGAATTGCGTTCTTCTGGCTATTAATGTTCGCAAAGCTTTGGGTCTGAGATGTCATCGAATACTTGGCGCCGACGTTAGTCAAGGTTCCACTTTTGTGGCGTTCCCACAGCAGCGGCAGCTCAAGAAGCCGTTCTTCGACACAAAGCGCAGTGAGCCGTGCGTCGGCGTCGTGATCCCAACAATCCTCTATCGTCTCTTTGAGAGCGCGTATCGCTGGGTTGCTGTCCTTCCAAATGTCGGGAAAGAGTGGCCGCGCCTTATGTCTGGTCACCATTACCTGCATTTGTTCGAAAGTCGGGTGAAGTCCGATCTCGTGTTCGAATGGCTGCTTATATTGCGGGACTTCTACTCCTTGGTATAGGTCTGAGCAACGGCTGGCCATCTCCCAGAAGACCAGACCCAGGGCGTAGACGTCGATTTGCTTCATCGCAGACTCGCAGTCTCTCAGGTTGACGGCGCCCTCCAATATCTCGGGTGCCATATACCTAAGGGTGCCGACATCACTCAAGGAGGCCGTAGTCGAGTCGAACTTCTCGCCGCACGAGTAGTACTCTGAACCGGAGATTCGAATTGCAAACTGAAAGTCACATATCATACAAGTCTTGTCCGCCTTAACCAAAATATTTCTGGAGCTAAGGTCGCGATGGGCTACACATGGCTTGCATTTGTCACTCCTCTCGACTTCGCTGTGCAGATACGCCAACCCTTGTGTAGTCGTCCTAAGCATTTGACACAACATTACCCAATCAATAGTATGAGTGCGCAGGTAGTCTTGAAGACAACCCATCGATGCATAGCTAAGCACCAGATGATACTCTGGTCGGCCTTCGGATATAATTTCTTGAAATCCGAAAAAATTAGGCAAAGAGTGACTCATTTCCATAAATGGCATTAAATATATATCCTTTTCGTTCAGATAGTACTGCCTATACTGTGGGCCAAACCTCTTGACGGCAACGGTCTTCTCGCCGAGAGTGCCCCTCCAAACAGACCCATACCTTCCGCGTCCGATCTCTTCGATTAACTTTAGTTTTTCTAAATCACATAATAGAGAAGAGCTCTGAGAGGACATGGAATTCGATTCGAGTAAATGGAGTGAATCCGTGTTCTTCTGTTTAGCGTTTGCATCCATAACCGACGGACTAAGGGCTCGGCAGCAAACGGCTAATCCTAGCAAAACGAATGCAACGCTCATCAGAGCGGCGATACATGCAATTAGCAGTGCGTTATTCGCCCGTCCCTTCCCGTTGTCGAAGCTCTTGAGTTGTTCTAAATGCCAGTCAAAACAAAATATTTTATTAATATCTCGAGTTATCAGCACTCATACCATTGGTAGCTTCGGAGTAGTGGATGTCGGGCACAGGTATCGAGTCGTGAGGATAGGCCACAGATATGTTGGCATTGCACAGATTGCCGGAACAGCAGCAAAATTTTGTATTGTTTAGAGCCTTTACGGGCTTCGCAAATGAAAAGCACTGCTCGAGTTGACACTCCAGGTCTGTCGACGTATCCCAACAGCCTATTGCACACGTAGTCTCAGATTAGTTATGGCCAGTGACTAGACTAGTCTAGAGCGACAAACCTTTGGCCAAAATTGTGTAGAGACTAGCGTTCGTCGAATCCATTGGATTGTATTGCCATAGAGTGTAGCAGAAGTGGTGTTCCGGATGGCACGTCTCGGTCAGGTTGGAGGCCGTGTCTGTCCACAGCTCCTGTGCATCGCCACCGACACCGGATTGGCTGGTAGTGACAGAGCGCACGTTTCGCTCATTTTCGGGTTTAGCGTAGGCGCACACCAGAGCCCCGACAGCGCAGACGGACTCTGTTTCGAAGCAGACGTTTGCCGATAAGTTAACCACAGATTGCAATCATTGACTCAATTATAGTGATGGCAGGACTAGTCTATTGTATACCGATTTGAAGCCAACAAATGAGGACAACAGCGATCGAAGACCGCAACAGATATTCCATATCTATTGGTCGGTCAGACTTGGCGTCGAAGCACTCATTTATATCAACAATCGCTTCCAATTAATCCAATCGAAAGACTCGTTATTCCAATCAAAATATAATCAACTTTTAGTCGACTTGTAATCTATGATCTATTGAGAGATAACATGAGATTGCATTAGAACTGCGAAGTGGACGGCAACTCATAATCGCATCACAAACACAATCGCAAACCCAATCGCGTCACTCGATTAGCGACAATCGACTACTTGTGCGAGTGTTGGCTTAGATTGCAATTTGCAATCACTGTTAGACCTATGCGACTGCTGTACGATCTGAGACTACTGTAAGTCTAAGTTACGTCTAAACTCGATATACGCTCGCAATAGGACTGAGTGGCCAATAGCCGCAGTTGGCAGCGGTTCGCGGCGACAATCAGTAGGACATTGACAGCAATTCAATAGTGGGATGAGTTAATGGCCAGACTTACCACGAAGTTTGCTTCACTACGGCTGAGACACTAGACGTTTGTCTCATATTATTGGCTTTAATAACAAACAATTCAATTCTTAACTGAATTGCTATCACAGATGAGCGACAACTCAATCACAATTCAAACATTGATTTAGAAATACTTCGAAATTAAATCGATTTTAAAAAAGGCAACAAATAGTAGACCGAGAGTTGTGTCGACTGACGAACTAAAGAGTTATTCATTTGATTGCTGTTTATCGACAAAATTATACACAACTCGTAGACTCGACACAAACTCGACTTCGACTCAACTGTGTATTAATAGCAGTAATAGTGCTATCAATGCATTTGAATATTCGCTAATCTATTAGCTATTCGTCTCTTCGTCTGTCGGTCTGTGCGTCAGACAGAGTAGTCAGAGTCAGACAGTCGAGAGAAGGTCACTAAAGCTGTATAGAGACAGACGAGACAGTCTACCAGTACTCTCCCCAACACTACACACTCACACACTCTCCGCACACTCTCCACACACTCTCCCTCTCCAACAACAACACTACAACACTAATCAATCCTTATACAGTAATTACGTGCGCAATGGCGCGACTGCCGGCCCCCACCTCCTACACCGCGTCCACTCTTTCCTTTAATTGACTCGAATTGTCATCCTTTGGCTAAATTCGCATTTGTTTCGCATGTATTCACTGCAATGTATTGATGCGATTCTAAACATAGTCTGCATTTTATACGTTTAATAAACAAACTTTTCTAACATTTCGTTTGGAATACATTTGTTATGTTTGGGTTCCGAACCTTCCATTCGAATGTCTCGCTTCTGAAGGGAATGCAGGCATTGGTGACTGAGAGGCAGACAAAACCAGAATTATTGTTGTATTGTCTGCAGAGAGCTAGACATGCCTTCCCATAGCTGTGCCTATACTACTGTAGTAACACTACTAGACCAGGGTTTAGCAAGGTTATTTTGGTTAAAGGTTTGGCTTTGACTAAATTCATGTTAAATTAGGTTCAAATGACAATTACCCTAATTTCGCGACTATAAGCCGCGGCTTATACGACGAAAAAAGTAAAATTTTAGTAAAAATGTCTACTGCGGCTTATACGCGAGGTGCGGCTTATATGAGAAAATAATGCAATATTTTTAAATTAAAAGTTATTTAAAATTCCTCAAAATCAAAACTAGAATCGGTTTCAAAAATTTCTAAAATATTAATGAGATTTACAAGAATTTGAGATAATTCGTCCTCAGATTCGTCATTCGAATCACTTTCTACACCATAGGATTTCAAAGAGCCACACTGGTAGCCACTTTTTATTTTATCATGTACGTTATTTTTAGACAAATTTGTAGCAGAATATAAGATAATACATTATATATTGTATTAAATTTGAGTATTAATCTAGCTTAATTATACATTAATAACGCATTCAATTTAAACGTAAATTTTACGTAGAGTGAAGCACTGTTCTACACTTATACGCGTATTCGACTACTTCTAACTTTTTAGCATTAGTATATGATTTACATTGTTTTGGCATAATTTTACAATTAACTTTAATATCTCAAAATCTATAATGGTTAAAATTA
>JAQIXC010001596.1:0-13990 GCA_034697605.1 Metabelba pulverosa
TTTTTATGTTAAAATTAAATTTTTACAAATTTTCAAACATTATCTTTTATAATAAGAAGCATTTAGAAACATTAAAACTTTTTTAATAGCTAAAATTTAAAATTTTTCTAGATTAACTAATTTCAAATTTGACTAAAATTTACATATTATATACATTATTTTGTGGAAATTTGAAGTCTAATTTTATATTAATATTTACTAAATACTGTATACACAAATATCACTTTTAAAATATAGATGTTCAAATTTTAATGAAAATGTTAGCATATTCTGACTTTACTGTAAGTTGTTATTGTTTTAAACACTGTATTTGATAAATTTGTCATAAAGCAACTTGTAACTATTTCATCAACCAACTTGATGTTTGTCTTCCCATATGTAAAAATTAAACATGTTTACTTAAATTATATTTATTAAATAGTTTAAAAACTAAATTTATATTTAATTAATCCAATTTAAAAATAGGTCTGTATGCGCTCTTAAAATAATTATAATAATTAATAACTATAAATAAATATAGTTAATTATAGATAGTATAGTTAGTTATAATTATAGTTAATATACATCAGGCTCTATTAAAATATATTAAAACAATTATTTCTACTGCATTAATTATTTTAATAAAATTTAATTTGGCATGCACACTTTATGAGAAGTACACACTTTATGTAAATGTATCAATTGTTGTTGAATTTAAAACTTTTATTATTGACATTTACTAAAACAAGGAAAACATTTAAAAAAAATATTTTATCGATTGTAAAAGTAACAAGAAAATAACTATTATACATAAATATAAATATATATATGTTTATGTATATAAATATTATAGCTATTAATTTAAAATATAAGAATAATCACTCAGGTAAATTAAGTTAAAGTAATTTATCATCCAGTTAAGTTTAAAAACACTACAATAACAAAATTATTTTTATTTAAATAATAAATTGAGAAAGGTATATATTTATGTAGATAAATATTGATTGAAATTTGTTTGATTTATTGCACTAAAAATTTGGTCATTCCTGACATCAAATGGTAGTTTTGCCACAATTTTGAGTCTATTATTAATGTTAACTGCAATAAGCGATAAGGCAATGAAAATAATGATCAGTACATCATAAACAGTAATGGATAAGTTGCTTGATATCACCGGTCTATTCAAAAATTATACTGTATATTTTTGGCGCAGTTGTAATACTTGTATATTCATCAGACAATTACAAAGCGCACAAACAGTTAGCTCTATGTTTAGCAAATTGCGCACAAATTTAATATATTTTTTATCGCAAATGCAGTCTATTTCTCATTAACTTAATTACATCAATGAATGTATTAATACGTATAAAATATACAGTATATGTGATGCAAATGAATTGTAAAATTGTATATTTTCGGTCTCTCTCTCTCTCTCTCTCTCCCTCCCTCCCTCCATGATATCGTATTTATTTCGATGTCTATATTACAATAAAATGAAAAATTTTGTTTTTACATTAATATACGAGAAATAGAACCTTCCAAAAAATATTTTATTTTAGCATTCACCTTAATTGTCAAATACAAAAAATACAACTATCCAATTTTTAGATAAAATTTATAAATTTATTCTATTTTTGATAAAAACATAACCTAAAGCATAGAATTTGTGTAAAATTATAGTCTTTATAATATTATTATTAGACTTTTATTATTATTGTTTCCGTTCGTTCCATTTCCTCAAAAATAATAATGTTACATGCAATTCTAAATTTTGATCTTGAGTTTGGAAACAGGCAACTGGGTAATAAAACCGAGGAAGAAACAACCATGGTTAATAATAGCATATACTGTATGTCTATACAAAGAAGATATAAAAATGTAAAATAATAAAAGTGAAAATGGGCAAAATATGATTTTTACACTCTCTAATCACACACCCAATCCCCGTATGCCTTCCCATTTTGCTCATTGCCTCTAATAACTGAGTGACTGTTTCGGCACATTCTCGACAATATTGTAGACTTAGATAGAGTTCGTGTGTCGACACTTAGCTATGGATTGGGACTTAAATTATTGTTCACTTCCTGTCAACACCGACAACAAAGTTGTGATAATAATATAATAGCAGTTACTGTAGTGTTTCTAATACATAGGTTTAGGTGTAATTTATACCTAGCGTTGCACAATTTATCTAGTAGTTCAAGAATGTTTGTGCTGTCTAGTTTAGTATGAATAGCAAATTGAGCATACATATTTGTGACAGAATATACTGAATAAAATTTACTAATTGAATGGTATAGAATAAAAGTCTAACACCAAATTTGGTAATTATCCAGATTATCAAAAAACAAAACATATTGTTAGATAACTTATATTTTAAATCCGGTTTAAACTTGATCAAATTAAGCAAAATGATTATTTGGTAAAATAGTATAGCTTTTCTGCAATGCTCTATTATGCTTTGCCAACTCTCGGAAATAGAATATCTTGGCACAATCTTGTTAATTATGACAAACTAAACAACTAAACAAACAGTATTAAGAATGATTTAATCAAGCACTTCCAACACTAAGCTCACCTGATATTTGTAATCTGTGTAATGCCGTCAGTCATCGACAAAATTTTTGTCGTTTCGCACTTTTTTGTGTACAGACGACAAAAATATTCGATCGAAAAAACTAAGATAACTTCAAATGGAAAATATTAGTCTATTTTTATCAAGTTTATCAATTACACAGAAGTGAGACTATAATTTTGATGATTGTTCATGTTATAAATATTCAAAATTGGCGACATAGTTCTATTTTTAATAAAACAGAATCGTTTAATTGTTAAACAAATTGAAACATGCTGGATTTTAATTAAAAGTAAAATGACAACTACGGCAATCAATAATAAAAAGTGAGCAATTTATTATTGTGTTTACAAAATGTCATGTAATAAAAAAAAAAGCAAAGTTTGTTGTAGTTATGATGTAAATGAAAGAAAAAAAATATGAATTAATATAAAACTTGTCTTTTCTAACAATCGAGTTGTGACATACGGTTCGAGATAAGCCTCTAAACGGTTAGACAGGTTTTCATATCAATTGAATCTATGATTGTGTGACAGCCTATCGCCGAATATACGACCGACACATGTGGCTCTGTTTAGGCGAATAGTTTCCAAACGATTTTGCACAGCGAAAATATATCTCACAACAAAAAAACAAACACAATGTAGCTTGTAACTGATGTTCGGCTATAGCAGGTATATGTTTCGGTTGATAAATTCCGAGCAGACAAGACAGGTCCAGGTCGGAGGTCTTGGCGATAGAAAAACAAAAGCAATTCTTGTGCTGTCAGTCGAAGTCGACTTCACAGGTGAAACAGTTAGAGATATGAGAGAACTTAGGCCTCTATTCAAGCCTTGTTGTGCTCTTTGTCTGCGAATCGCTTCGAAAAGCGTTAAATCCGAAGAGTGTTTTGGCGTCTCGTCTGACAGAAGGTTTTGATGAGAAGAATAGTTAACTAGAAATCCGACTGTCAGTGAGTGCTATAAATATTCGGCCAATTGTCCCGAATTGGGCACATGTTCTGCCAGCTATTCGGGCAGCAAATTGCGCGAAGCCTTCGCGCGTCCAACTGTGTTCGCCACTGATAACCCCTGCCGTGCATCGAACGCATACATCATTTTTTCTGCCATACATTCGACGGTTAGGTGGGGTTCGGTGGGGTTCGGTGGGTGCTATCCATTCAGTCCTATTCTACCCCATTCTAAGCGATTGCTTTCGATTCGAAACAAACTTTTATTGACGAGCGCTAGCAATGCAACGACTCGTCCGACAGCTAACTACATGTTCGAACTGCACCCGAAAAAAGCCAAAAACATACCACACATTAAGTTTTTAAAATGAGTAAACGATAAACGAATGCGTTTTCTCTCTTTGCAATACAATTGCGAAATCAATTCCGCGAACGGAATCTTTCTGTTTCTCAATGCAAGTTAGAAATGGAAATCTTTCGCCGCTTTTCACCGCTACTGAAAAAATAGTTATTTCGAAATTACAATAAATAATAATAAATCAAAACTAAAACTAATTCGCGTTTTTAGTTGAGATTTGAATCGAAAATAGCATTTCTTTTCTGGCGTTGGGTTTAAAAACTATAGAAAATAGTTAATTGAGTTTTTTGTTGAAAAGACTAATAAATAATTATCAATCACTTTAAACGTCGCGTCAAACACAACAGTTCTGGCCTTCGCTGCCAATTACATAATACCTGTGTTGGCTGTGTTGGCTGTGTTGGCATTTTTCGCTCTATGTGTGTGTGTGAAGGGCAGGCATGTCATGTCACTTGTCATGTATTGTCTGCCGCACCTTCACCAACACACACCACACACACCACCACACACCGCCTGTTCCTTCAGTGCTCTCTGTGCGCTCTGGCACAGGCAGACAATTGAAGACATCGCTCACTCACTACTCCTAATAGCCCTCTGTTTTGGTGTTTGAAAAACGCACTCTTCGTTCAGTAGTAGCTCTCGAAAGAGGAGTTCTCGCGATCCGAGTTGAGAGCGCTTTGAGTGCATTCTTCGCCCACATCTACACACAGTATATCATTCATGTGTTCGCACTGTTGGCACTACAGCCGCAGTTAATCCGCACTTCGGCTGCCAGAGAGTCAGTCGACTTATATTTAGTCGACTTTTTCTCGTTCTCCACATATTTGCCTCAAATACGCCTTAATATTGAAATATTGACAGATTTAAAGCTATTGAGAAAATATCAAATTTATTATTTAATAAGTATTACAGATCTTTCTCGGATTAAAATTACTATTTATTCATTCAATAGCGTTTCCTTTTTTTATCAATCACCTTTTTGAAGTTCGCATATTTGAAATTTCTTATAATTTAGAAATGCGAGAGAAGTTGTAAATTTTGCCAAAGCCCTGAAGTCAATGAATTATTTGAATAAATTCGTAATTTTTACATATCTTTAAAGTTTTTTCATTATGAAATCTCTTTTGAAAAACTTTCAATTTTTAAACTAAATTATCAAGCACAAAATTTGCAGTAGAAATTTTGTCTTAATATTTATGCACATGAAAGCAAAGTTATAAATATTTTATGTATTTTAGAACAAAACAAAATTTTAATTTGCATTTGAGTTAAATTATGTTTAAGATAACAAATAGTGAAAATGCTTTATATTATGCACTGTATTTTTGATTAAATAAGATGTTATTTTTAAATTAGCTATAAAATTTAAAGCATTTAACTAAAATACTTTTGACTATCATTTTAAAAATTAAACAAGTATACAACTCATTTAACTGAAGATAAGCAAATGTTGTTCAATTTAGTTTTACTCAGTTTTACCATGAAAATTTTAATGTCTGCTGTAAAAAAGATGTATACAAATTTGATAACAAAAAAAAAGTAAATTTTGACCTCACCCAGATAATTTTCAAAACTCTATCAAACACTTCCAAATACACCTAAATTAAGCTTGGCAACCCCAGGGCCGACTAAAAGCCTAAATAGTTTTTGCATTGAAAGCGCAAATCTAGCCATAAGAACAAGGGCTGCAAACCTTTCACCTGCTCTTAAACATCGCAACCATTATGTGAAATGATTGTTGAGTTTTATTTATTATTTCATTATTTATTAATGCGTTTTCTTGTGTGAAAAACACATTATTCTTGTTGTAAATGTGAATATAAAACAAATACATTATTACTAAACAAACAAACAGTCAGTGGAGACAGCGTTCGGTGCGAAGAGTGAGAGAAAACGCGAGAAAATATTGGATATCAAAGCGAGAAAATTAATGATTGTTTTGGAAATAATTTTTCATTTCACTCGCATTCTGATGGCTGCGGCAGAAAAATTGTATAATTAATGTGCGTTTCAGCTATGAATTGCTTCGGAATTCTATTTTACGATAATAATAGCCATTAAAACCAATGGCAAAAATTAAATTAGTTATCGATTGAAGCGAAGAGAATAAGAAATTTTCAAACAGTATAATCAAACGGCGAACAAATACTGGCCGACAGTATACTTGAAATGCATTTTTCTAATTAATAAATCAATAGTTAATATCAATTCTGACACTTGAATCAGAAATTTTAATGATAGCTTTCAAAGAAAAATCAAAAATTGTTCATAATTAATTAGTTTTGATTTTTCCTCTCTTTAGTCGCTCTTAATTGTTATCAAGATAGAATTTTGTTTCTGCAAAGCCCAGCAATTATTTGGTTGCATTAGAAAAGCTAAAAATATAATTCGCTATTTATCGCCAGTTCTCGGTATTTATGAAAAACGTTTTACTGATTACTCGTCTGCGCGTAAGCCGCGGCCCCTAAACGCCGGCGTCGACTAAATTGAATCGACAACTGGAAGGGCGGCAATGCTTTTGATTAAATTATGATTTGATTCCCAACGTCTGACAGCAGCTCATCAGCAAATCAACGGCTCTTTGCCGTAAAAAACGAGAAAATTCTTACTTTAAAAATGAGATAATCAGTGTATGAGAGATGTGCGCCGAAACACAACCATAGCTTTTGCGATGATTTCGAAGCGATTGTATCGAAAGAACCTATGGATTGTATACTGTATAATTTCTGAAATGTTGATTTTGTCAGTTCAATCCCAAAACCTGATTACACTGTAATTTGCTTTTTATATAAGAGCGGTTAAGGCCAAGTGTATCAAAGTCTAGAGAATATTTTTTGCAAAATTTTTATCAAAATAATCTCAAATTTTAGGGTATTTTTAGATATTTTGAAGTTTTCTAACATTTTGTTTTTTTTGTGCAAATTTTTTCACTGCTCAAATAATAACGCAAATAAAATTATATTGCGTATTTATGCACTATTAAGCAAACAAAAATTAATAAATTATATAATTTATAATATCTATAATTTCAAACAACATTAAAAAATTTGTTAAACCAAAACGACTATAATTGAATTATCAATGCAATAAAGATTGAATGTAATAAACGGCACATTTTTATAATTGAATTCAGCGTTTGTAATGTGCAAAGTAGGAGAAATGGGAGAGAGAGAGAGAGAGAGAGAGAGAGAGAGAGAGAGAGAGAGAGAGAGAGAGAGAGAGAGAGAGTCGGGCCATATGTTAAGTTTCAAAAACGTTAAATTATATGAGTTTTGTGCCAAAAAAGTTCGCTTAAACATCAACTTTATTATACTTTTATCCTACTCTTCAACTTCTGAAAAGACTTTGATTTTAATAGCAATTATATGAAATAAATTATAGTATGACTGAAAAGTTTGCGATTCTTGTATTGTCAAAGTTTTTTCTCAAATGAATATCAAACACAGAGTCTATTCGTATAATTAAAGTGACAATAAAACACATTAATTGCATTCAGTTTCAAAGAATTCTCAATTTCTATTATTATCTCAATTTTTTTGGCTCTTTCTCGCTATAAATCATATCTGTAAAGCAAATGTATTATTTTTCGAAACCGATTTTCTTGTAGAGTATAAAATATACAGTATAATAAATATTATGTACATATAAATCGGAGCGCATATATCAGTAGCCCTCGCCGAACGTCGTCGTCGAATCGGGCCTTAATTAGAGCGTTTCGGGCGAAGGCTTAGAGCCGAGTCTCTCGAAGGCAGTGCCGAGACTCGCAATCGCGTCGATCGCTGTTCGCGCACATCGACTCTCGAAAGGCATAAATCATTTCCAGACGAGTGACTCGTTTTGACAGATTTCGTGACCAAATTAAACAGCAATCGAAGCGATTCTTCTTTGTCAGACTCGCTCAGACCAAACACTACTTACGGTCCCGTATAAAATATACAGTGTAGTTTCGCTGCACTCGGCGAACACTGAGCGCTAGACAGCACAGGCATGCGATTCAATCAGCAGCACCAGTACCAGCAGCAGCGAGAAGTGCAAAAACAGGCGAAACCATAATTCAACCGATATTTAAGCATTCTAGATTTCGCACCCATTTTTCAAAATATATATTTTTTCGATTTTAACGCTTTTTCCCGAACGGCCTATCGCTCCAAACAAAACAGATATGAATTAATATTTAAAACTTTTTTTGTTGTTGTGTTTCGTTTCGAACCAATTAACGCATTTATCAAAATTGCTTTCAATAATTTAAAATACAGCACAAGTTTTAATTTGTCTTATAAACATGTAACGTTTATAATATTTTGTTTCAATTCATGATTGTTAAACAATTTGTAATTAACCATAATTGACTCAAGATTACAAAATCAGAAAATTATAATGTTTGTTTCAGTATAATTAAAAAACATTTTAATGCCTTTTAAACTATTGACAAACGTAATTATTCTTGCTTAATTATTATGATTAAATTGAATTAATTTTTTGTTTTAGTTTTCTGACAGTTGTATGAAATAAATTTGAATTATAATTTTAAAATGAGAAAGTTCCTTGTAACAAATTTGATTTATGCGGATTACATAATTTGTGTACTGCGGGAATCTTTCGCTCTTTTTAATGAATACAAATTTTTATTAAATTTTTTAAAATAATATTTTCGGATATATTTAACATCAAGTTTTTAAGAGCAATTAATTTTGAAATTTTTTAATTACACCGAATTTTTTCTCGAAAACTCAAACACAACGCGCGCACATAAAACTAAACAGTATATTATAGATTTAACGCCAGATTTTTGTGTACTTTTAATTAGTATGAAATTGAATCGAATGAAAAATTAGTGGCAATTTATTTTGTCGAAAAATAGAAGCTGAAAATTATATACGTTGTAGTTTTTATATTTTGGTACAGTATTATGTATAAACAGGATTTGAAAAATGCCAACTCAGTAGTGATTTGTGTGATTAACGCAAACACTAAACGAGCGAAACATATGCGAAAAGCAAAAAAGGCTTTTAAATACGTAAAAGTTACTGTGCACACTTGTGCATTGAGAAAAAATGATTTGTTTAAATAATAAATAGATATATTTTTGAGAAAAATAAGTCATTTATTTTTATGTCCATGTGTTCCGGATAGAAACCTTCAAGGTTCGTATTTTTCAGATACAAACGCAGAAATTATTTTGTAATAAATATTTGCGTCTGTTTTTCATACTGCATAAACGTAAAACTTGCAAATGCAAAGTACAGTATAATATAAGTTATAAATTTGTTATCCATTCAATCGGTTTTTGGCGAAAATAAAATTTATTTGAAATTTATTTTTCAATATTCAGAACTCGAATAATTCATTTGAATGATTGCCGTTCGGCTGTCAAATAAATCATGAAAAATGCGATTATTTATTGGATTCAAACCATAAATAAGTTTTTAAATGTTGTTTTTCATTCGAAATCGTCAGAAATATTACGAATATATGTTTTGATTATTAAACGAAAGTTAAAACCAGTAATCGATTGCTTGAGGAAAAGGGCTGAAAATATATTGCAACAAAAAAAGAGTTGCTTTACAAAGCCAATAAATAATACTGTTTATTTGAAATTTACAAACAAAAAAATTGTTTTCTCGGAAAACTGCTGACTTCGTAGCGAATATTTTGTATAAAATGCTTAATTTACTAATTCTTTATTGATTAGGACTTTTAACACATCAAAAGTGTTGTTAATTAGAAAATAATGTTTTAAAACGATTTAATTTCTGTTTCTAAGGAAAACTTTTTAAAAAACATTTAGTAAAACGCATTAATTGCTGCAAATTAATAGATTATTTCAATAAAAATTAAATAAAAACTTTTTCAAGAATTTAATTAGCTTGGTGATAAGAATCTTGAATTTAAATTATTTCATTGCAGATAAAAAATTAACAAAATTATAAAATTAGCAAAATCTGCAATCAAGTCACAATCGATTAAATTACACTACGATTATAATTACAATGGCAAGTAATTAATGAAAAAAAGAGCTCTTGGTAGTTTGCCAATATTTAAAAATAATCCTCGCGTTCGAAATCTAAACTTCTAGTTAATTATTTAATTATAGTTTACGCAAACATTTAATACCGAACTAAATGATAATTATTGAGACTTTGACGCAAAAGCATTGACAAGATTTCGGAACAAAATTATTGAAAACACTTTCGGAAAACAAGAAAAACACATAAAACAAATCGAGAGAAAAAAATTAAACGATTTTCTCGGCGACACTATTCCATAAATTTAAAGTTTCGAAAAAAAGTTTCGAGTCTTTCAAATAGTTCGCAAAAAATTACTACGGATTTCAATGAGCAAACCAATGGTTGGGTAGGTTTGGGGCTGAAAGACCTGCGAAAATCTGGTTGCGTTTCCGAGAGAGAGAACGAGAGAGCGATCCGAGTGCTGGTGCGAGAGGGCCGGAGTGCGCAACAGCGCCAGAATCGCAGTGTTCTGTTGCGTTCGCAGCGCTTGCACTTCATTCGGTGGCATAGTTTCGATGAGAGAAGTCTCGACATTCGCTTCGAAGCGCTGCTCAACACCACTACTCCGAGTGCTTTAGTCTCTCTCTCAGTGCAGTTCGAGTCGTGCGAACCGTTTTACCACTCGATCTACTCGTTTCGTATATAGAGTGCTATTTTGAATGAATGCGAAGTCGGTTTGCGTTTAACGCATTCGACGCTTCAGACCCGTGGAAAAGTCGACTCCACTCTCGACTACGGCTGCCGTGAATAACGCGAACTGTGGTTTCACTTTCGCATTGATTATTATTTCTAAAATTTAATTGGATTTCATCTAAATATCTATTCGCGTATCTGTCGACACCTTTATGGATGTTATGTGAAAATGTTGACATCAAGTGCTAACCAATATTTAAGACCCGAATACTTAAGTCCTTTGCCAACAACAGTAAGTCATTAAACCTTATAATTCCCGAACAAAAGCGATAAATCCGAACGAAAAGCGCTATAAATACTGACTTTTTGTGTTCGCAAATTGCTGTTAAGTTTTTTTTCTGTCTATTTGTTTAAAACTTTTTTCTTTATTCTTTGTGTACCTGAACTCAGCCTTTATTTGATAGTTTGACAGAAAATTGTTTGAAAGATATATTTTTCTTCTCGCGTTTGATAAGTTGTAATAGAATTTTTGAAAATTGTTTAGAAAAATGTATGAAAAGTTGTGTCAAATTTTTCGACATTTATCTCCCGTTTGAGTGACTATTCCGCTGTCGAAGAGATCGATCCGAATGTCTGAATGTGTGCTCAACAGCACTAATGCGCAAAAACTTAGCTCTAAATCCCATTTAACACAGTATTACCCATAAAGTAGTTTAATTGCTTGTAAATTCTGCCTCTTTCCGAAACTAGCACTGTACTTTTTTAGGTTTTTGATATTTTTTGCGATAAATTTGGCCTAAAATTTGCCACATTTTTGCAAAAACCAGAAATTCGGAATGAATTCTCGTTTTGTTCACTCAATTTCGATAAAACAAGAATTTCTTTTCATATGTTTAGTAAATATGATTTGCAATTTGACAAATGATTGACAAATGAATGAACAACTGAACAAAAAATCTATAAAAACTTAATTCATGATTAATGTTAAAAAACTGTCGGGAACAGTTATTGAAACATTGCATTTGTGTTATTTTAATCAAATTTCTACTTATTTATTTTTAAAAAACATTTCTCGAATAATATTTACTCTTCAGATACGAATAATTTTTTATGTTTTTGTTATACGATTTCTCATCAGATGTTTGTATAGCAGCAGAAAAATAGCAAATGTTTGATAAATGCGAAGAATTTCTCCCATTTTTATTCCTAATTCACATTTTGTTGGATTTATTCATTTTCGCGATATATTCCAAATATTTTACTATAATTCCCGATATAAACAGTTTTTTATCAAAAAATTTTATCAATAGTTAAAAAAGGATTTTAATGGAAAATACTTTGAATTATTCAAACAATTTGGTGGAAAAAAGAGATTTTTTGAGTCGACTCTTAAAAAGCGTTTTATGATATCAAATAATTAAGGCGAAGATATCCACTAAAAAACTTTATTGATATTTAAAATAAACTTAGAGTTCAGAAACAATTTTTATTTATATAAAAAAAAACATTTTCGTGGCTTAAAAACCTTATGATAAGACAGACGTGTTTTTTCGCATTGGATGTCAGAATAATTTAATGACCAATAAATTTGTTTAAAACTCCGGAATTAATTTGTTTTTTATCCTACTCAAATAAAAAGCGAGCTATAAATCGTTAATTAAATTTAAAAAACAACAATTTTAATGAAACATTTGCCAAAATGTGTGCGATATTCGGTGTGTTTTAATTTATTTCAATAAAATAACGCCAGAAATCCAAAAATGAATCGAAACGCACATTAATTGCGGGTTTTGTCAGTTCGAGACACAAAAGCCAAACATATAATATATAATATATTATAATGTTTTTTGTAAAAAATATTTTTATTAGATGTGAGAGACAGGAGTTATTGTCGTTTTAATAACGCACAACACATCTGTAAATGTCAAGTGAAGTAAAGTTTTTTGACGCATTCAAACATTAAATTTAATTGTTTTTCATAATTCCCTTAACGTATCGCTGCCTTTATCTCTGGTCTTATATAATTAAACCGTTTTAACTACTCATATGTATATTTATTTTATACTTGATAATATCGCTCCGAACTCCTCGAAACGAGAAGGAATGTAAATTGCCATTCTATAATAAAAAATTGCTTTCATGTTTGCGCTTGGTGCATGAACCTTTTTTTTAATGTACGCTATGTTTAACTAGCAATTTTAAAATGTTTAAATATAATTAATTATTTTTATATTAAAACATTTTCCAATATTAAAAGTCTGTAAATATTTTAGAAATAAAATGTAATTTTATACAGCATAATATTATACAGAATGTGTTTGATATTTAATTAATTAAACAAACTTTATAAAAAAAATGTGCAAATATATAAATTTCTGTGCTTTTAATTTGTTTTTAAAAACAACTGGTTGACGTAAAAAATTTAAGCAATATATTCTTTGTGCAGTAAAATATGTTCTGTATATTACTATTTAATATAACAAACTGTTATCTAACATAAAAACAGTTTAAGTTATACTTTGATTGAGACTATTATGAAATTAATGTGTTTTTTATTCATTAAGTATTTGAAAGAATGAATTCATACGAAAATTTTAGCAATTTTTTCCAATTTCTCAAAAAACAAAACAAAAAAATAAATTATTAATACCGAGATTAGAATCAATTCTTACGTTAACCACAAATAAAAACTTATTTTTCAATTTATTATGTTTTCAATTATTAGATTAGTTTAACAGAACAGTTAGGCTTTATTAGGGCTATCGCTGAAACAATCTGTTAGTTACGACTGAAAACTGTTGCCAAAAATCTGATATTTAATTATTCGATCGGAAAAATTAGCGCAAAATTAATTGAAATATTGCCGTAAAATAAAATTCAAATTAGATTTTTACGACTCTTTCTCTTAGAGAAAAAACGGTTTTTATTTTTCTCCTTCAACGACAAACAGCCGATAAAACGACTGATTTATTTCGAAAGGCTATAATACACTGTATAAAAAATATTCTCAGAGCAAAATCAAACGCAAAAATTTAAAACAAAATTTATGCAAATAATTAAATCAAAAATCAAAATACATTCGCGTTTTGTGTTAACTGATTGAATAAATTTCGAGAAAAAAAATCGTTTTTGAGATTTTTATCGCATTTTGTGAGACATAAAAGAAAATAATTGATAGAAAAAGAGACAAAACAATAACCAGTCGTTTGTGTCGTTGCAGTTGTCGGCCGACAAGAGTCCTCTGGCGCTGTTGGCGAAGACCTGTTCGAGTATTGGCGTCGACGCGCCGAACAGCAAACTGTTGGGAAGTGCCGACAAGAATAAGGACCACAACAGCCATCACCACAACAGTGACAGAAGTGAGCGGAAAAAGACTGGAAGTTCTTCGGCGAACAGTATCATCAACGGCGACGACGACAACAGCAGTCAAAGTAACACAACGTCTTGTAATTCGTCGAAACTGTCGTTCAAACCCTACGACATATCGA
>JAQIXC010001597.1:0-13990 GCA_034697605.1 Metabelba pulverosa
ATACGATTCCGATATACGCCACTCGATTCACTACCGATCTCTCTCTCTCTCTCTCCCCCTCTCCCTCTCCCACTCCCTCTCCCTAGTTCATTCAATGCTCTCTTGCCAAATCTCTCTCTCCATGCTCTCTCCTACATAATTTAGTGCTCTCTTTTCGCAACTCTCTTTCTCTCTCTCCCCCTCGCCATCGACTCCACTTGACATCACTGTCTCTCACTCCGTGACTCCTCTCCTCCCTGTCCTCCCCTATCCGCACATTCCTCGCTCTCTCGCACATACATCTCACTCTCGACTGCATTCGCTGTTTATTATTGTTAAACAAATCGAAATCCGAGTCTCGACTCGAAAAACCTCAACAATTGAATTACGTCTTGAAATTCAATTATACGCTATTATAGCGATTATGTACTGATTATACACTCTATTACACACTATTCCGCACAAATGCGATGCCTCTCCCGTTCCCATCAATACACGAATACCGGAATACACGCCTGTTGTGCACCCGACGGTGTCTAACCCCGACTCGCGTCTATTGTGCACACATATATACCTGCACCCGACCTATTTAACCATGTTCATGTTTATTTTGTACACATCTACTTGCACCCGACGTATATAAACATATTATGTTCATATTTATTTTTAACAAATCTACCTGCATATAATATATAACCATGTTCATATTTATTTTGCACATATACATACCTGCATTCAAAATATTTAGCCATGTTCATATTTATTTTGAATAAACCTACCTGCATTCAATATATAATCATGATCATATTTATTTTGCACATACACATATCTACCTGTACACCTATCTAACCATGATGATATTTATTTTAAATAAATCTACCTGCCCCTAATATAAATTACAACCATGTACATATTTATTCTGCAAACACCTAGCTGTATAGTACCTGACATATTTAACCATGTTTACACTAATTTACGCGCGTAAATACCCGTACCTAGGTGATCATAATCCTGGGCGGCATCACCCTGCTCACGTCGTACGCGTCGTACCTGGCGTTCATGCAGCCGTGCGCCAGCGGCGAAGCGGCCGACTCGAAGGCCGCGTCGGCGAAGCAGGCATATCAGGGCGTGCACACGAACAGCAAGGGCAAGCACCCGGTCAACGCGTACATCGAGATGGACGTGCTCATGCTGGCGGTGACCGCGATGGATGCGTTCGCCGCCTTCCTCTTCTTCATCGCCACCGTCGTCCTGTGCGTCGACGCGCGCGAAGAGGCCATTCAGGACGAGTACGTCGCCCGCGTCCGCTCCAGCATCTACTGATTGGCACCCGTTGTCACGTCGCACGCGCCGCACAATTACCGCTTCCGCGACCCGAGCCGACCGGCGACGCCGACCGCCGCCGTTCGACATTCAACCTATTGTTCTGTTCACTGCCCGCCGCCACCCGACGGATGCGCACGACTGCCGACAGCCGCCGCCCGACACTCATCCTATTGTTAAGTTATGTCCACTACTCGACGCCCGAGCGATGCGGACGACAGCCGTCAGCCGACGCCGGCGTCACTCAACTTATTGTTACGTTATGTTCAATACCCGACACCCGAACGACGCGGACGACGACAGCTGACGCCCGACGTCTCCGACGCCGACACCCGAACGTCTCTCGCCGTCGCCGACACTCAACCGATTGTTAAGTTATGTTTGAAATTGTTTTTCTCATTACTACGCGATTTGTGTCGCGTTTTTCGCGCCAAACAAATCAATTCGCAATTTCCTAACCGAAAATGTGACGATTTATTAATAAGACAAAATAGATTGCTTTTTCGTTAATACACTGTTCCTTTTTTCTTCTTCATTCGTTCGTTCGTTTCGCCTGCAGAAAGTGATTTGTTGTACAGTATAAATATGTGAGAAAAATACGAAAGAGAATGCATTCAATGTATAAAAATTATTATATATATGATATTTCGCAAAAAAACGAATTGCTCAACAAATACGACAAAAAATACTACATGACAAAAACAACAAAAATATTAAATTAATTTTCAATTATATAAGAAAAAACATTTTCTAACAATACATTTGTATTAAATAAAAAATTGCATTTTATGTTATTTTTTCAATTAATTGATTTCAATTTTGATTTTTTTGCGGAAATTGTATCATGGTATAATAGGGACGGGCTTGCTCGCTTTTTTCCCGTCGATTAAGCATCCGATTTTATGTTATGGAACACAATTAAATTGTCAAGTTATTTCGATTAATGTTTAGCTGATTTTTTCCTGTGTTGTGTTGAGAGATAGCGAAAAAATTCTGAACATTACTCCTGCCGTTCCCCTCTACACACTCACGTAGTACTACATGTGCCCGACAAGAATACTACAGACTAGAGAATATGACAGAATATTCTTCGCCGAATAACATTCCTGAATAGCATTCACATTTCACTCCCGATTCTCGTGATTTTCATTTTCCATTTCGCCATTCATTTCGACGTTTTTTTTCTCGAATCAAATTTCGGTGATTTATATAACGAATTATGAAATGTAAAAAAAGAAGAAATTTCTATACTGTATAAAAAATAAATACGAAATATGAGAAATACGAAAAAATATATATACAGTAATATTTCTCGACGAATAAGTATAAGAATAACACGAAATACGAGAAACAAAATTCGCGAAAAATCTAAATAACATTTTGCAGTCAAAGAAATAATTTAATGATTAAAATAAGCTTGGCACAAAAAACGGCAAACTCAAATTCGTAATAAATAAGCTAGATAATTTTTGCTAACAAATTACTTAATAAATTCGAAAAATTATTGTGCATTTCAGCAAAAAACGAAATATAATTTAACTAAATAAAAAAAATATACGAACAAACCTAAAAATCAAACGTTGTAAAAAAATGCTAAAAACTACACTTTTTTCTAACAAGTCTAAACAAATATTACAAAATCTGTTACATAAAAAAGAAATTTGTTTATTTAAAAGAAGAAAAGAGTAATAATAAAAGAGAAACAAATTTATTGTTACACTCATTGCGATTATTTGCGCTTATTTTGGCTGAAAATCGTTGTTTAAAAACAATTATTTTTGTTTTTCAAACCGAGGGGAAAAAAGAAACTGTGTAGAATAATGCACACACACACACATTCGGGCGGCCGGTTAGTTGTACGGCTCAGTTGGCTTTTTGGCTGCCGATCCGCCGATCGATAAATCAATGGATTGTTTTGTGCCAATCAATTATCTCTCCATTCGGCTACACAGTATATACTGCACTATTCTTCGATATTACACAGTGCAATTTTTTTTATTGTTCTGTTTGGGTTCCGAAAACATATTTTTACGTTTTTATATCGCAAACTATATTATACAGTATTTTATAGCAAGTAATAAATGATATTATCTTGTTCGTTTTCTGTAAAGGGGGTGGGACGGGCGAATAAGCAAGCAAGAATTATTGAGTCGAATAATCGGTATATAATTTTCCCATTTAAAGCTTTATTGATATTAGACTGTATAAAAGAAAAGCGAAAAGTGTAGGGTGAATTTACTCGCGGCCGCGCGCACCCAGTAATCCTCTCTCGCTCTGCCGGTGCTCGCGAAACTGTAATGATACATTACGCTAGACAAAGAAAATGCATCTAGACAATAGAACTGCGAATTATTTTCTTGGCAGATATATACTGCACAGTATAATTCATAGCATTCGCGTTTTTTTATGCTGTGTATTCTTATTGAGATATTTCGGTTGAAAGACATTGCTATTCGGGAAACGAGTTTTTTCTTTCTTACTGTGCATTCTCTCGACGCCAGACGTAAAGCAAATTTAAATTTAGAATATTTTTGTGTAAAGAATATTCTGCGCAAAAAGAATTAGAATTTATTGCCGCGATATTCATAAATACATCGTTTATCTTCATGATCTAGCAAGAACAAATTTAATATTTTTTTTCTCGCACGCCAAACCCCCGATTTAGCTGCCGAAAACATTTCAGCAATAATTGATCTCGCTTAAAATAGATTACACAGTATACGCGCCCAAACACCGCGCATATTGAAACATGAATAATTTAATTTAAATAATAAAATTCATCACGGACAGTTTTACTGAAAATAGCATTTTAAATTTTATTTTTTCATATATAACGTATCTAAAAATAAACTATTTAATTTAACATTTGCAAGAATATTTCCACCATGCACGTATTTAATTTAAATTCCATAATAGACTAGACTATACATTGTATCGAATATGAAGTAAGAAAAATAATTTTCTTTTATAATCAAATTATGCATGATAAATATTTAACAAATTATTTCTCAACAATTTTCTTCCAAACATAATTTTCGTATCTAATTTGTGCAATCTAATCGAAAATGCAGCGCAAGCAGCAAGGCAAAATTTGATTTTGATAATGTTAGGAGCAAAAGGGGAAGTGCTATTATATACAGAACGCAACGCACAGAGAAAATGCTTCATGCTAGTGGCAGTTAAAATATGCCTGGCTCAACAATTTCTCAATAAACAAACTGAGAGCTAATGCAAGCGGATCAAGTGAGCTTGCTAAATTTTTTCTTCATGGTTTGCGTGCATTACGCCGTTATTAATATTAATGAGAAGTAACAGATATATTACGACACAAAAGGAATATTAAGCTTGCTAAAACAAAACCAACAGTATAGTAACTTAACAAAAGAAGAAAAAATCAAATATACACTGTATATTTTTAGCATGCTATCGCCGCAAACCTAATCAAATAAAAACGCGCTTCCGAGCCTACAGATTAGCATCTAATCAAAAATAAAAAATATAACTTGATAGAAAAAATGCTACTAGCTAGCTACTCAGCTGTCAAAAAAGCCACACACATATAAACAAACAACAAAAAAGTGACTTGCTAATATTACGTTTCCATTCTGCGTGTGCGGAGAGGGGGGGAAGGGATTGAATACACTATATAAATATACAGTATATTCGGTGGGCTATATGTGCGAGCGATCGATCGGCGCGAGCGAAATGTGTCAGAAAATACACTGCATAATCAAATCAATTTTTTTCGCTACACAGTATATTTCTATCCAAAACATACATTCGATAGAATACAGTGTAATATATGCGGGAAAATGATATAATTATTATTATGACTGCATTTGAAATATTTCTTCATTCTATTGCTGTCGCCGCGCAATAAAAGCGCCGCGCTCATTTTTACGCCGTTAGATTGAATGCAGATGAAAAATGAATAAATGTGCATACTACTACGAGCATAATACTGGTAGGCGATATAATAAAGAGAGAAAAAAGCTACTGTGTATTCGACGAGGACTAAGAGTTATGCAATTGATTTGTTGTTTGCATTTTTCGCGTCTCAAACGATGATGTGTTGCCATTCATGCCATTCACTCCATTCGGTGCTATCGCTGCATACTATCCATTCGGCGCTCATCCACTACAGCCGTGTGTGTGTGTGTGCTATGCTATGATGCTATGTGTGCTCTACTATGTGTGCTCTGGTATGTATGTGTGCGGGCGTTAAAGGGAACGGAGAAACTACTTGCGCTCTCACTCTTCGCGCAATCGATATTTGCGATGATTTATGCGAATCCGTGCCGAGTCTTGTGCCGCTATTTTCCATAATAATAGGCCCGGAATTGGCTATATGTGTGCTATGGGTATGTGTGCACTGTATACAGAATGCCGTGTGCATTCAGCACCCGATTCCGGGTGTGTGCACTCGCTTCGGTCAACAAACCGAATAAACAGTTCATTTCTACAAAAAACCAAATTTGTGTCAATTTGAAACGAAGCGATAAAATCTCAAAAATAAAAAAAACCGAAAATAAGTCGAAATAAAAAAAACGAATAATTAGTTTCGCGTTTCCCGAAGCGCGGCGTCTAATCGATCGCCGCTCCGATCGGCTCGACTTTGACGCCGATCGGCTCATTCGCTTTGACGGCCCTTCGGGGACGCGTCAGACTAATCGGATTCGCTTTGAAGAGTAGGATTAGGAGCGCGACCACGCGGTAGACGACGATCTGCACACATAGTATCGCACAGTTAGCCCATAGCTTATCATCGTCGGTGAGCTCGAGCCGATAGAGTATAGCGTTATACTGGCCGCGCGGACACCGGTCGAGGCCGTAGATGAGCATCAGCTGGCTCTCGAACACCTGCTTCACGTACGACAGGTGCGTTATCCATCTTAGATCCCGGGGCAGCTCCTGGATCGGCGAGAAGAAGCCGCACAGCATGAGCTCCATGAGGTAGACGCCGACGGTGAGTACGATCGCGAGCTTGTCGTTCGCGTTCGCGACGATCCCGATCGAGAGGCCGAGACCCTGCGAGCACAGGAGGCCGGCGGTCATCACGAACATGTAGCCGGCGAAGCGGTCGCCCTCGTCGATCTGCTCGTTCGCCCAGTAGGTCACGTTCACGTAGCACACGACGATCGCCAGGCTCAGCGGCAGTTCCACGATCGTCTTGGCCCAGTAGTACGAGCCCGTGCCGTACCACCCTGCGCGCGGTTAATGAGATTTCGCAGTGTTACGCACATGTTTATTAAATTACAGTGTATAAACATAGTAATATGTATTGTACAATATGTGCTGAGTATGTATAGTGAACGTACAGTGAATATTCCTTAACCCGTATATTTACTATTACTGTACAGAATATTCTTTAGGTTAAACGAATTTTATTGCTTACTAAATTAATATTTTTTATCAATTCTTATTTTATAAATAAGAATATTTGATAAAATTTATATATCGCTATATATATATCGCTTTATATATTTAATATGTTTATACAGTAGTATCAAGTTATTATTATTAATAAAATTCTTAATTTATAATTAGAAATATTATTTAATTAGAAATATTCTATCAATTGTTAAAATTTTTATTTAATAACTAAAAATATTTTATAAATTGTAAGAATATTCCGAAAATTCCGAAACATTATGCAATAGAGAATATTGTCTGTACTGTAAATTTATATGTAGACTACTCGGCCTCAGCGCTCAGGCGGCCGATGCACTCACTTGAGCGGCGAAAACAGACATTTAATGAGAAACGGAATGCCAACTACAGGCTAAACTAATTGTCGAGAAAATACAGTATTATTATATTGTAAGGAATATAATGTATAATTCTTCAAAAGCGCACTTCAAACAGTCGATTCACATAAAAAGCAAAAACACAAACACAATAAAAATTAGCCAAGTCTACATTTCGACATTTTAAACATGCCATTTACGCTCTAATGACGGCGCGCTCGATTTTTAAAGGACACACACACACACGTTTAATTGCTTTTATGGAGAAAGCATGCTTAAATTTGTTTAATGACGCTTTGCGAAAAGCAGACGTTTACGAGGCTGGTTAACTTACGTAGGTAGCTAGTAGCGACTCCCCCGGTTATTTGTGCATGCTTGTTTTTGTTATTATTTATAGAAAACTAATTTGCCAAGTCGCTGCCGTCGCTGCTGCAGCGCCAATACCCGCGAGCATACCGTCCCCGAGGAATGGCAGCGCAAAATCTCGTCATTTATCTCATTTCTTATGCTCGTAAGTTATATACAGTATAACTCTAGCATGCTAAAATTCTCATTTCGAAAGTCAGTTACAGTAACGGTTAGTGCATCAACATGCTTAAATTATATTGCGAAACTTAGCTCGTAAGAAGTGCAGTCAAGATTAAATTAAATTTTTAATTTATGCGCAGTTTTTAATCCAGTCCATGCACATTTGTTATTTATTAGCGTGCTACTAAAAATAAAAAGAAATATACTAAAGAAATATAATTTTAGAATTCTAATCATTTGCCGGCTAAAATAACAAAGATCAATTAAATTCAAAGACAATCGCATTAAACGTCGCGATAAATCACCTTGCTGTTTAAAGTGGAAATGGACGTTTTCTAACTGCGGGGTAATTTTCAAATGGAAAAAATAAAAATAAGCTTAACATTAAAGTGCACAGCATAAAATAGTGCGAACGTGCGCTCACAAATCGCACGATGAGAAACAACAAAGCAATTGTAGCAATCTAACTTTAAAACAACAGTGCAATTTAACTGATAATTTTGCCGAGAAAGTTTACTGTAAAGAAAAGCAAAAATAAAAAACTGGAATGATCAATTTAGTTTTATAAACAAATTAAAAACATACGATTTTCGGTGCGTGTGTAGCATGCTTAACGCGCAGCGAACAACTCGGGCGCTCAGCCGGTGCTCTCAGCGGGGAATTGAATCAAAGCGCGTCATAAATATACTGTGCATTCGGGTTAATAACAAGTCTAGACAACTGTGTAATAGCAATCATAATAATAATGAGTAATTTGAGGGCTGGCAGAGCGGGTTGGCTGCGAGTGCTAAACCGAGAGTCTTGAGCCGAGAGTCTAATCCCGAGAGAGAGTTAGGCTTAAAGTCTTAGGCCGAGTGCGTTAGGCCGAGTAGTTAAGGCCGAGTACTGTAGTTAAAGACGAGAGGATTAGGCCGACAGGGTAAGGATGAGTAGGTTAGGCCAAGAGGGTTAGGAATGAGAGAGTTGGGATAGGATCGACATACCGTTCCGATGCTCATTAAGAAAAATCTTGACTTCGGTGGTAAAGAGCAAAGTAGTCGCCACAGCCGTCAGGAACTGGAGGGCAATGCCGGCGAAGAACTGGAGGTTCAGGTTCTGCAGAAGTAGCGACTCCTCGCGCAGCGCCTCCACTGTCTTCACGCAACTACCGCTGGCGTTGGCGGTGGCGCTCAGGGAGAAGCAGCCGTCGGGCACACCAGCATGCTTATTGAATAACTGGGTGATAATGTAGGCCAGGCCTACGAAGAATATAAACTGGATGAGCATGGCGATCCACTGCACGCGAACCGTGAACGTGATGGTGCGCTGGAACAGGTACCACATCTGGCGCGTATGAAATCGGCCGGTGCGCGCCGGTATGCCCGCCGGCGCCCGATAGCCCTCGACGGAGCACTTGCGCCGCAGGTTGATGTTGCGCTTGAGGTTCTGCTTGGCCAGGCGCTCGAGGCTCGCGTCGTACTTGGACGCGATCTTGAGTAGTACTTCGATCGGCACCTGGTGCTCGGCGCAGGCGAACTCGGCGCCGCGCAGGTGCTCGGCCAGCTCGAGCGGCGGGCCCTCGTAGACGCAGAGGCCGCCCTTCGCGAGCACGTACACCTGGTCGAACAGCATGAGCACGTCGTTGTTCGGCTGATGGATGGACGTGACGATCGCCATATTGTGCTTTCGCGACACGTCCTTCAGGCACCGGATCACCTGTGCCGGCGCCCAAAACGAAATTAGGTAACTGTGCAAAATTGTCTGCGCTTTACCTCAGAGATATCAAGTTATTTATTTTAATTATTTATAACTTATTTATTCTAACGTGATAATTTTAATAGTTGCGCAAGGTACAACAATAAGCTAGTTTATATTTAATTTATACTGTAGTTACTGCATAATTATTTGGCCTACCTTGCGCAATTTTTTTAATTGTACAAAATAGCACTTGAACAACCGATTATTAACATGTTTCTTTTGTGCAATTTTTTAAATTTTGCAAGGTAAACTAAATAATTATTACTAACAATTTATACGAATATGAATAAAATCTACATTGTAATTTTCGATTAACTGCCATGATAATTGTTTGGTTTACATTGCATAATTATAATCAATCGCACAACAAAAACAAACTTGGCAAAACAAACTAACAATTTCGGCGGCATTACTGTCGAGACCACTGGTGGGCTCATCGATGCACAATAGGTTCGGCTTATGTATGGCCGTGAGCTCCTGGGCGATGGCCAGGCGCTTCTGCTCGCCGCCCGAGCACCGGCCGACTAACGTCTTCTTGATGTCGGCGATCATGAGGTCGGCCAACAGTTTCCGCGCATTCGACTTGTGTTTGATCGGCGCCGTCTCGGCGCTGTTCTTCAGCTTCGACGCGTACGTGAGCGCCTGGATCGCGGTCAGGCCCATGATCAGGTGCTCGGTGATGTCCTGCACGATGAAGCACGGCCGTATATCCCGGGCCGTGCTCAGGTAGATCTGCGTCTGCGCGTCCAGGCCGTCGTTGTTCATGCCGTTGATGCATTTGAGCAAGGTGGATTTGCCCGAACCCGACGGCCCCATGAGTGCGGTCAACGTGCCGAAGTCGACTGCGCCGCTGATGTCGTTGAGTATGGCTTTCGGCTTCTGGAACAGTAGGCTTCGGCCGCAGAACTTCAGGTCTATCCACGCGATGGCCAGTTCGCCGATCGTGTCCACCGGCTTCGCCGAGTTGCCATTCATTAGCATGGTTTTTCACCCTGCTGCTTTTTTGTAACTAGTTGGCTTTTTAATTTGTTTATTTAGGTATTTATTTATTTTATTTAACTTATTATTGTTTGAGTTATTTATTATATTTTTAATTTAATATTTTTTTTGATTTATTAATAATTTTTTGATTTATTAATAATTTTTTGATTTATTAATAATTTTGGTTTTATAAATTTTTTTTGATTTATTTATTATAATTTTTTTTTGAATTAATGATAATTTTTTGGTTTAATAATTATTTTTTTCTGATTTATTAATAATTTTTTTTGAATTAATTATTATTTGGTTTAAGAAAATAATATACAAATATAAACGCGTTGTCAATATCGCGTTTTCGATTACCAAGAAGTTTTTTATGCACTAAATTAATTTATTAAGAATTCTTGTATGTTAATATACAGCACAGCATAGAGTTTTCTAGTGCACAGTATATTTTGTCGAATATGAAGTTTACTTTTTTTCTAATATCTATGCAAAACATGAGCGACAAAACCGAAATCGACTAATGCTTTGAGTGTTTTCTTCATAAAACGCATTACATTCGCAAATGTTTGCTTAGATTCTCATTAAACCGTTAAAAATGCGATCATTTTTTTCAACAAATTATTTAAATATTTTGTTTTACAGAATACGCACAAAAAATACAATCTATTAAATCGCCGAATGCCGTGCTGTCTGCGTATTAATGCATGCTATTAATGAACTAATTTTCATCAAGCTTTTTTTTTTATTGAAGATAATTCTGTTTGCTCTTATATTCCGCGTACGATTACCATTGTAAATTTTAGCATTATCGTTCCTACGTGTGTAAACTTACGTATGTTTATTTTCGTTAATTAAGCCTGGCAGAAAATAGCCATAATTGCTTAATCAATAATCAATTTTGATTGGCAAAATAGTCTACGCAAAAAACAAGCACGCACGTACATGCATACAAACAAACTTTGTACAACGATTTTCTCCCTGTTTCTTAGAATTGATCTGATGTATTTTTCTGTTTTTAAATAAAAAACTGCATGATAAACAGTACACACACAATTTCTTTATTCGACAATTAATACGATTGTCAGTCATAAGTGTATATACTGCACATTCTTAGAACGTAATGTTTATTTTAGAATGTATATTTATACAAATATATTTCGACATTATTCGCGAAAATAAAAAACCGAATTTTGTTTTTTCATATTTTTTTTCGCAGAGTATTCGCGAATAATATTCAAATGTTTGCACAAAAAATAAAATAAAATAAAAAATATAGAAAAATATTTTTATTTCATTTCATTTCTTATTTCGACTGACATTTCAAGTCTGTTTCAATCGCCGCTCGTTTTTGTGACATTCATTTATTTTGTCAAGCATATTTATTCCCTAAAAACGAATTTGCTCGTACTACACTGTATAAAGAATGCGAGCATAAATTCAATTAAATTATTCTAGCATGGGCTTTTTGCAATAATTGCTTTGCAAAAGTACTTTTTACTATGATCCAATTTATTGATATAAATATACTGTGCACTGTCGGGACGCGAAATTTGTGTAACATTCAACATTCTTTCCGCATTTTACTAATCAATATTTAAGCGTAACATCAGCGCGCAAAACAGTTTTGTGTGCACAGTTAGTTTTAGATATTTATATCAAGTTTAATTCAATTAGAATTCTGACAGTTTTCGGAGAAAAACTGTTTTTTTTTTTTTTTGCTTTTCTATTCAATGCATATCTAAATAATTTAATTTTAATTTTTAATGCGTTCGCTATTAAGCGCTGCAATAATGCGATTTTTATTTTTGCATGCTAGAAAATTCCGAATTGACTTTTGCTTTTTTATTCGTATACTTTGTACAGTATTGAATAGGCGAGCATGTAAATGTAGAATGCTGAAAAGTTGAAGCATTTTTGACATATGCAATTTAATAGAGCGTTATGTTTGTGCGATTATTTGGTAACATGAAACTTTCTCTCGACGCTAATTCGATGCGAATTGTGCATGGTTTAATTTCGGAATTTAATGCGTTTTTGCATATACTGCGCAAATAAAGACATTTTTAATAGACATGTTACATCTACATTGTATTTATTTCGGGATAAAATCTATATATATTTTTTAACATGCATAGATAATGATTTAAGCACATGTCATAAATGCGCAAATTAATTACACAGTGTAATGTTTTCGCCATTCAAAAATGAGTCCATTAATCAAAACGGAATAATACCGATAGAAACAAATATTTTAATTATCATGCTGAAAAATCTGTTTTGGCATGTTCTAATCTCATATTTCATTAATTCTAATTGATTTAAAAGCCTCAAAAAACAGGCTTTAAACAGTGTAATTATTTTGCTAAGCTAGTTCTTAATTACGGGATTAAACGCGTTTTAAATCGTATTTCTAACAATGTAGATTTTATTTGTTTTAGCCCATAAAATATTTCATTAATACATAAATTTAATTAAAATGCTACATTGTAATTATCTAATACAACCAACACTTTGCTAAATATTATATTAAATTTAAGTTTATACCGTATTTTCCGAATTAGTACAGTTTATTTTATCAGTGTACATTATTTTATTATCTTAAATTATTTTATTTTATTTTATTTATACCTGTATATAAATTATAATTATTATCTTTAATCCAGGTCATCTAAATTATACAGTATATTTTTATTTTATATCAATTATCATTTTATTTGTAAATTAAATTATAAATATATTTAAAATAAAACAGAATTTTTATAATTAAAATAAAATAATATTTTTTATTTGTTTTTAAAGAAATGAACAATTTAAAATAATATGCGAAAATTTGATTAAATAAAAACAAAACAAAATTGACATTAAATTGGTAAAATTATACAGTATAATGTTTATTGTATAAATGAGTAGTATGTTCTTGAAAAAAAATATTTGAAGGTAAGTCAATAAACATGTTACACGAGATGTGCTGAAAATACACAGTATGTTAATGCGTTTTCGACTACATTAGCGTCGAAAAAATATTGAAATATCGAAACAAATTTAGCAAGTTCTAATGACTCATTCGATTATCGAAAACGGAAAAAACACACACGCTAAAAATATCACCAAACAACTTAACACATTAAGCATAAAACTATTTAATCGCGTAAAAAGCGCATTTAATATCTAAAATAAACAGTTTAAACAAATGAAAAATCTATACGCACACATTTCGTAACTTTTAAAAAGCAGCATGAAACATTCTTACACAACAAACATACATAAAATTCCGCACTCAATAAAACCCGGGCGAGAAAACTTAGTTATCGTAAAGTGCGAAATTATACTTGTGCAATTTATAATGGAAATAATTCCGAGGCCAAATGACCATGCAGAAAATGAGCATGCTAAAAACGGGCAAATAATACACACACTTATCGCCTAATCTATGGCTTAAATTCAATTCAAAGCAAATTTTTCGCCGCTTTCTATCAGCGCCTAACAAATGAGCGTGCTTAAAATGTGGCAATCGCATTTTCTCATTCAATCACATTAGTTCGCGTGGCTATAATTCGGTAATTTGGAAAAATTGCTCTTGCTAGAAATAAGGCTAATGTAGAGAAACAATGAAGAGAAGAGTTGCGGTGATTAAGTGCTATGACTTCCGACTGATTAGCCGATTGCGGCGTCAGATGACGGCAACCGAT
>JAQIXC010001598.1:0-13985 GCA_034697605.1 Metabelba pulverosa
GCTATTTTATAATTTATAATTATATTTCGGGCCGACTGTACACGGCCCGGCCCGGCCCGATTTTTACACACACCGGCTCGATCCGGCCCGGCCCGACATTTTTTCTTCTCGGCCCGATCCGGCCCGGCCCGTTTTGGGTCTCTACTAGATAAGTATCAAGAAGCAAGTAAACATTTTTAAGCAAAACAAGTAAAATATGTATCAGTAATAAATTTAAATAATAAAAGTAGAATTATTTAATTAAAATAAGATGTTTTAATAGTTAACAAAACAAATAACAAAGTTACAGCATGTTATTGTTAAATAATAAAACATATAAAAAATTATAAAAACACATCTACAATTTATATAATATTTAAAAATGAATGCTCCTTGTTGCTGTAGCAGTACGCTTTCAAGCCAACAATAGTTTGACCAATAGCATTTTCAACATTATCAAGCTCATTTCCGTGTAACCTATCGCATATATTCGAAAGCACATGTAGTTTTTGGAGAGAATATGAGTTCTAAAACAAATAAATTGTTAAAAGATTATTACAGAATAATAGTTATAATTATTCTAATTAAAACTACCTTGTTTATATTAAAACAATGATCATTGAAGGCGTCGACAAGCTCTCGATAACAGCTCTGATGAATGACCTCTTGTCGGGTGTTTAGCACATAATTGACGTCATTTGCGGTAAAAGCCGTAATTGATGTTACAATTGATTTCAATTGATTGTCCAGATAATGACGACCGGCCAGTACTTGATTCAATTGTCTGGTTAAGCTGTTTTAATTTAAAGACATATTGCTAAAATACATAAACAAGTTTGCAATGTTAGAATTTATACTGTAATTTCTGTTCGTCATTTTTAGCCAGCTGAAGTTTGTTTATCAAAATTTGCACAGGCACATCTTGTATGCTAGTTGCACCATATTTCTGAGTAACGTCAATTTTATGCAAATTTTGCATGATAGTATTCTTGGCGCCTATAAAAGAAGATTACGATGCCACATTTTAAAATACAACAATAAATACGGCTATTATTTTTTTTAACAGAAATTAATAAACAAGCATTTTTATATTAATTTTATTAAACTACCTTGAAACTGCGACAGGGGCGTGTCCTTGAACGAGAAATCACCATACTCATACGGCACCGACGCGTACGGCACGTCGTGACTGGTCTCCTGGCGCACGAACTCGAACTGCTGGCGCAGCGACTCTTTAGTGGGGATATTATCCTCGCTATCAGTCAACCAATTCACGCCCCATAAAACAGCTTGTTTCAATGTTTATTTTAGAAATTTTTGCGAAAACAAACAGGAGTATTTTATTTACCCAGAAACGTTCCATACGTATCATCGAAATAAGTTTGCCAACTCACTTCGGTCGCGTTCGACGAGGTCGTCGCGTAAATGTTCATGTTAGGTTTTAGATACTTTTCAAACATTGATCCTGTTGCGCGTAATTAACACGAATAAATTAGTTAATACAGTAATACTCTAAATAGAAATTGCATGGTATTTTTTAATTACACCAACCGGAATAGCAAGTCTCCAAGTAGAAAACGAGCTTGGCGAAGCGCTTATTATCATGCATGTACTCGAGTGCATTGTGCAAATCGGCGCCGTGCAAGTACGTTTCCGGGAAGCAAATTATGTCTAAAAGTAACACGGCAAAAATGAGTAATTGTAGTATACTTTAATTATAAATTATTCAAAACAATTTTAAAATTATACCTGGTCCTCCATGATCGACAAAGTAGACGAACACGTGATCGTTCGGTCCGCTGTTGACGACCTTTTTGCCCTTTTTAGCAAGTTCCTCATCGCCTTTCAATACGGCTAAAAAGTGCTGTGCAAAATTAAGAATTGTTTAATATTTTTAAAAATAAATACTTAATATAATTTAACTCTGTATTTAATTTTTATACCTCCGGCGTAACCTCATCGCCCGTATAGTCTTTCGGCACTCCGTGATAGACATCCGGCCCGCCCGGGCTGTTGATGACTGTGCCCTTATGCGGGTTGTCTTTATTCTGCGCAATATCGTCGTAATGCATCATGATAATATTTTCGTCGGGTATACCATGGTTGTGGATCAATTGGTATGCATGGTACGCGGTCGCCTGTAAAAATTACACAGTTTATATTTTTTTAAAATAAAGCATAAGGATATAGTATGTTTATAAGTTAAAAATTATACTTGTTGCCCATAATTCATCCAGGTATTTGAGCCGGCTATTAAAACCACCCATGTCTTTCCGTCAAATTGCGGCGTGACACTTTTCACTTGCTCAACAAATGGTAGAGCCTCCGTTGACAAAATGCACACTGCTAGTATTGCAAACAATTTCATTTTTGTTTAGTTCAAGTTTTAAGCTTTGTAGTTTCTTAATTTTTTAAACATTTGTTTCTAACTTATATACCAAATTATAATCACAGAGATCAGCATGCATGTTTTGTTGAACTTGTGCGTCGTACTGAAGAATTTGTTTGCAAACAAAAGAAATGCATCTTGTGACATTTTCTTGTGGCCGAGTGACAGATTAACCCAGTCACATTTATCGATATTGGGTTACGCATTACATTGTTTATCAATGAATTTTAGTAATACAATTGGCATTGATACAGTATAATATATTGCATTATTTTACAGAAGTTATCTCGGTAAACTCTAGAGTTTATTTACATGTTATTGTACTGCGCAAATAAACGATAACGCGCTATGTGACCGACAATGAATTTGATCATGCTTTATTCGAGTTTGCTATTTACTTTTTAAAATAAACTTCAAGTTAATGTTTATAATTATTTTTTATTATTTAACATTGTAATAAATCCAACTTAATAAACATAATTTATTTAATTAGTTACATAGTTAAATTTTCAACTATTGTACTAATAAACTAAATTTACGAATATTATTATAAAATAACAATATAATATTAATTTTACAAATAATAATTTACTATGCAATTTTTATTTTAGTATCAATATTTAATAAGTAAAAATAATTTTTTTTAATTAATTAAAAATTTAATTATTTTAGACATATAATTTGTAAAATTATTAAAAATAATTAAATAATTAACAAAAACATCGTTAAAACATTATTAAAAATGCTATATTTAAAATATCGGTGGCATAATTGTGCCAGTGTAAATGTAGTCAATCATCATTGTCGTCATCATCATTCTTATCTCTATCATGATTAAATCCGCATTTCACCAAGGTATCAGCATAAGCATACGATTCACACTCGCCATCAAAGTTGGATTTTATTTGGCTTTGAACTTGCTCATTTATTTTGGTATAAACATCTTTGCTGCACATATCCTTAACAAATTATCAAGAAATATTTATTTATAAATTAAAAAATTGTTATTGCTATTTTAATAAAATATAATAAATATTATAACAAATTATAAATTTATTATAATTAAAATTTATTAAAATAATAAATCTAGGTTTGTCATCTGCATTTATTCAGTGTAAATATATAACGTACCTGTGCATTGAACAGGGTACAATCAGCAAATGCCCATTTCAAACAGCAGGCCGACCGCTCGTCGCTGGGTATAAGTGCGAACCGGGTGTGCGCGCACCAGAACACATATCCTTTAATTGTTTCTTGGCAGTCTAATTCTTCATCGTTTGTAACATGAGCATTTGTTGAAATAAATTCACTCAATAAGAATAACAATAAGACATAATGATAATGTAAATTAGCCATTTTATTAATTAAATACACATTACTTTGATAGTTTAATATACTGTATAATATAATTAATTTATTCTTATTAAGAAATTATATAGATAATTACCAAAACAACAAGATTAATTTATTGAGCACTCTATAGTAAATGCAATTGACATTTTACTTTACATTGCACTGTAATCTATAACTAGTAAGTATAAGTTGATTATTTGTTTTTTTTTTTGTAACTATGAGCAAAATTTTAAACATGATATTATATTAATAATGTTTTTATAATGTGTTAAAATTTATATTGATTAGTAAATCAATCTGTGTTCTTGGTAATAACACTATAAATTACAATAACAAGTATTATTGCCGTAAAAATAATAGAAATGCCAAGCGCCAATGTAACAAACCAAAACGTCGTGACAAAAAGTAACTTGTTGCAGTAATCCGGCGCATTTACATCAGCATAATTTGGATAAGTTGAAGAGTAGACGTAGACACATACTTGATAAAATAAATAATACTTGTTAATTATGCTGCCAATTATAATTAACTAAAGTTATAATTGAAATATTATTACTTATAATTTGTAAATGTTAAGAAACTATTTTAATTAAATAAATTGTATATGCTTGTTATTTATATAGTTTTACAATACTTACACATTATAAAGCAAATTGAAGAAATACACTGTAGCAAATTAAATGCCCAGTTCATTTTCGCGCAGCATTCACCCGCGTACGGTCGATCGTTTTCAAAATAGCTCTTGGTAGTTAGGAAAATGTACATGAGCATGATAACAGTGCCAAGTATAATCACCAAAATTGGTATTTTTGGCTCAATCGGGCAGTCATTGATATGCAATGATCCTGATAATTAAAAACAATATTTCTACAGTATAAATATTTTATTTTACAATGCATATGTTGTACGTACCCAATATAATAAGTAAAATATTGAATAAATTTAAAATGACCATGCTTATAATTAATCCGGCTAAATTTTATAATTAAAAAAATATTCTTATGTAAGCAAGTGATTTTTTATTATATTTAACTTGTTTATACTTGTTGATCTAATACAAATCCAGAAATTTCTGTCGCAAATTAATTCGAAACGAGAATTTTCAGCGTTGTTTATTAAATTTGCTTCGGCATCATTTCCTCTATTATCATCCATAATTTTTAAATAATAATTACAAATATATAATATAAAATAGTTTTTACAACTCTACAATATTTTTCTATTACAACGTTAAAATAATCCTAATAGAAAATAGAAAATATTTGATTTAAGTTAATTATAATAGTTTATTAATTATTAATAAGTAAATTATTAAATAAACAGTAGTAAAAATTGTAGTGTATAAATCTATAACGTATTGTACTGTACTATTTAGAAAAATATAGCTAGATTATTAAAAAGCATTTAGTGTATTCGCTTAGTTATGTTCAATTACTTATTAAATTAAACACATTTAAACATACTCTTTTATAGAGAATTAATTTTGCATAATATGACAAATGACTAACGCAAATATAAACATGATAAGATTGACATATATCATCAATTTGTTTATGTTAAAAGATAAAATTTGTTTATGCTTTAAATTTTCTCATATATTTTGTATAAATATTTTGATTAATGCGGTAATATGCAAATTGATAATTTTAAGTTAATGAATAACTTATATTGTAACTATGCAATTGCACTTAGTTGCACTTACAATTGCACATTGTGAAGTATATTGCAGAGTTATTATATTAATGTGTACTAATTTGCACCCGCGGTTTATCATGCTTAATAAATAGAGAGCACAATATGAACAACATTTTTATGACTAACAAATTGTAGGATAAATAGTTTATCCTCTAGAGGGCTCCAAAGTGTTATTTTTAAACTATAATATATGACATATATATATAAAATTCTATTAAATCAACCATGCTGATTACGAATATAATATTAGATTTGCGTTATCTCATCAACCAAATAAGTAGCACTTAATTAAGTCTCGCTCGCTTGTGGTCGCACACTCGTTCTCTCTTTGTCGACCACAAGAATAAAATATACAGTATAAAGAGCAATATGAGTAATGCACCTAATCTTGATAACTTATCTCTGTTTTAAAAATTTCTTAAAAAATAGTAATAAAATTTGCATGATAATATTTGCAATATTATATTTTTGTATTTATCAATAAATATTCATTAAATGTCCAATTTATTTAAGTCTGATTAAAAATATGTTGTTATTATGAAAATAGTTATTTACATGATATTATTTAAAAATAGTATTGTAGATATTTTAGAATAGACACACAGTACTCGCCTGTTCAAAAGTTTACATATGGTTTTACAGGTATATTTATACATTATAAAAGTTATATGTAGATTTCTACAAATATGTTTTAGCAATATGCAAATAACCGACTAACATAACAGTGTTTGGCAGTATATTCTATGAGGTTTTTAGATACAACAATCATGGAGAATTTAGACTTAAACAGTATTTTATTAAGTTGCTATTACTTTTTGGCATAATAAACATGACAATTTATTAAAATTGTAATTTTTACAATAAACTTAGTTTATTAAGTAGCAGGGTGACAAACCAAAAGATTAAAAATAACTAGGTGAATTAATTTTAGCAAAATTTCGATAGATTAATAGATAAACGTTGAAACATACATAATAAACTAAACAAAAATAACATTGCACTGTAATCTGTAACTAGTATGTATAAGTTATTTTTTGGTTTTGGTAACTATGAGCAAAATTTTAAACATGCTGCTTAAGTTAATTAATAAGGTTCTTGAAAACTGGGATAATATTTATATTTATCAGTAAATAGTGATTAAATGCATAATATCTTTCTAATAGTGTTAAACATAATTACAATTAAGTTGTTATTGTAATAATAATTATGTAACACTATTTTCAAGTGTTTTGTTCAAATGCAATCGCAATTAGTTCTTGGTAATTTTATAATAAATTAAAATGGCAATTGCCATGGCCAAGCCAAAAACCAAAATACCAAGCACCAATGTGACGAACCAAAACGCCATGACAAAAAGTGACCAGTTGCAGTAATCAGGCGCATTTACATCGGCAAAATTTGGATAGGTTGAAACGTAGACGTAGAAACATACTTGATAATATAAATTTAATTAAAAAAATAAAAACAATTTTATAATATTTAATATAATGTTAAATAAAATATTAATGATCATAGTTTTAAATAATATAAATAATAATGTTACTAATGTTAAATGTTAATAATGCACTAAGTTGTTTGCGCTTATATTTTTTAAAATACATTTATACAGTTTAGAATACTTACACATTCCAAAGCAAATTGTAGAAATACACTGTAGCAAATTATTAGCCCAGTTCATGTACGTCCAACTATCAACCGCGTTTGGGCGTATTTTTTCAAAATAGTTCTTGATGGTTTTATAAATGCAAATGATCATGGGAATAACGCCGAGAATAACAACCAGAATTGGTATTTTCGGCTCAATAGGACAGTCATTGATGTGTATTAATCCTGATAATTAAAAATAATATTTATACAGTATAGATATTTAATTTTACAACGCACCTTTGTTACGTACCCATTACAATAAACACAATATTGTATAAATTTATAATGCCCAAACATATAATTAATCCGGCTAAATTAATTAAAAATATTTTTAAATAAACAAGTAATTTTGATTATTTTAAACAGATTTATACTTGATGTTTTAATACACGTGCACAAATTTTGGCCACAAGTAAAATCATTATTGATACGAGTATTTTCCGCATTGTTTATAAAAACAACTTTCTCATGCTGAACATTACTAGTTTTAAAATCATCTTGTTTACTTTGGTTAGCTGGCAAGTTGACTGCTTCGGCGTCAATTTGTTTATTATCATCCATAATTTATAAAACCATTTAAGAATATAAAATAAACGTGTTATTTTTATAGCTATAAAATATTTTTATACAATAGAAAATATACAATAAAAAGAACAATGTGAATAACATACCTAATCTTCATAAGTTATCACTGTTCGTAACATTTCTTAGAAACCAGCGATAAAATTAGTATGTAAGTATATTTAACTTTTTATTCATGTTTGTATTTATTAGTAAGTATTAATTAAATGTACAATTTTGTGACAATAGTGTTAAGTAAAATTATATAAACAATTATATAAATATTATTTTGTAATGTTTTTATGACCTCTTGGCATAATAAACATAATAATAAATTAAGATTACAATTGCTACAACAAATCCAAAAATTAGAATGACAAGTAGCAGGGTGACAAACCAAAACGCCATGACAAAAAGTGCCCTGTTGCAGTAATCAGGTGCATTTATGTCCGCGAAATTTGGATAGGTTGATACGTAGACAAAGAAACATACTTGATAAAATAAACAAAACAAAAAATTATTTAAACTTATTTATATTTTATAATTATATACTGTATATTATTTTTAAATATTATATATATTACACATTTTATTATGCTGAACATTATTAATCATTTTTAATTTGTACCGTATACTTACGCATTCCAAAGCAAATAATAGAAATACACTGTAGAAAATTCGTTGTCCAGTTTAGATATTGCCAATCATCCACTGTATTTGGTGCATGCTTATCTAAATAGTTCTTGGTAGTTTTTAAAATGCAAATAAGCATGGGTACAACGCCGAGAATAATGACCAGAATTGGTATTTTTGGTTCAATTGGGCAGTCATTTATGTGTATTGATCCTGATACATTTTAGAAATATTTATTTATTAAATTATATTTAAACAAGCTCATATTATACATACCCATTACAATAAATAAAATATTGCATATATTTACAATGCCCAAGCATATAAACAGCCCGACTAAATTAAATAAAATTATTTGCGTATAAATTGAAAATAATTTAATAAAATAATTTTGGTTATTTTAAACTTATTTATACTTGTTGTTCTAATACAATTACAACACCCGGTTTTAATACAGAAATAATCATTCTTAATGCAAGTATTTTCAGCATTGTTTATGAAAACAACTTTTTCATGCTGAATTTTACTGGTTTTATAGTCATCTTGATTACTATCGTTAGCTGGCACTTTGCTAAATTCGACGTCGGTTTGTTTATTATCATCCATAATTTGTAAAAAATTTTTTAAAATATAAATACAGTTTTACAACTGTACAATATGTTTACATACAATATAAAATAGACAGTATAAAGAACAATTTGAACCACACCTAAACTTGATAAGTTATCACTATTCTTAACATTTCTTAGTAACCAGTAAATTATGACTGTATTTCCTGTGATTATTCATGTTACATTCTAACGGAATTTTTATGTAATATATTTATGTATATTTTTTAAATTAAATATTATTTTTTTATTTTGATCATAAAACATTTTTAATAAACGAAATTATTTTACATTATTAATCAAATCATTTATTAAAAAAAACAATCAGAATAATTTTGAAATCAATGAGCTAAAAGTAAAAAAAACATATTTAAATATTATGATTATAAATTAATAATAACTATTACAATATTGATAGGTTATATTATTTATTGTTATATTGTACAAATAAAATATAACTTATTATGTAAAGTATTAATAATTAATGTAAACAAATAAAATGTTAACATGATCTAATTAAATTTATAAAAAATTTACACAATTGCACATTTATAAAAAAAGGTATGCAGTTTATTTATTTAAAAAAAACAAACTGATTATTTGATTATAATTAAATAAATTTAGTTTATCAAAAATTGTTTAATATGTTACAACTATTTATTTGATATAATTAATATGTTTATAATTACGCCAATATAAATAAACAAACTATTTCCCGTGTATACATGAGCATTGTCACTAACCCATGTGTTTTTAAAACCACATTTCTGTAAAACATCTTGATATGGATAATTTATACACTGTCCATTTATATTGTTGTTAATTAGCAAGTCACCAGAATCCACAAAACCTTTATAATCATCATAAGTGCAAATATTCTATTGAAAACATATTAAAAATAATTTATTAAATTAACGATAATATTATAAATATACCTAGTAACTATTAATAAACTATAGACTAGTTTGTCATTCTGTAATGCTCAATTTAATTTATGGCTATAAATACAAATAATCTATAAATTAATTTTACAAATTAAATTTTAATTTAGTTATATGTTAATATGGGTATTATGTTTTATACTTATTTAAACATGTAAAATATTATAAACATTATTATTTCTTAATAAATAAAATAATGAATGTAATTTTTAATTGAATAGAATAATACCTTGGCCATTTTTTGCATACATTGTAAACCTGCCCATTCAGAGCAGCAATTAAAATAGTTTTTGTACGATGTTAGTTCTTTAATCGGCGTAAACGTTTGTTCCATGCAACTTTCTATTTCTTCTTTGTGCGAATCGCTAGTAACGCAATCAATGACCGTTTCGGCGAACAGAGCACTAAATGTGCATGCTAAAATAAATGTTGTATGCAAATAGGTATTAAACATATTAGCAATAATAAATTAGATACTTTATTTAATGAGTATGTTTTTTATTATTGCATATTGTTACAAATAAACGTGTTTTAAGTTTAACGTATATATTTATACGTTTGTTTTGCTCTTATCAAAATAGTCATGGTAATAGATATTAATAAATAAAGATGAAATCAACAGTATTATTATGACAATGACGATTATTTATAATAATTTTTATCATGCAACTCAGCTTTTATCATAACAGAAAAATTTGCTAGTTAATTTTTATTATAAGTTACATTGCATTTATTTTAAAATTTATTTGTATTAACTAGCTTAATTACTACTAATAATTAAATGAGTATTTAAACACTGTATTCGACTTAATAAGCTACGCTAATTTATCATGTTTAAATACTAATAGTTTTGAGATTGTACAATTTTAATATGAACAAATAAACAAACTCCATTACCGGTATTATAATTATAATAAATTTTTATTCTAAAAATGTTATACTTTTTTACATGTTGACATTATTTTCTATTAATCACAAAACATATAAAGTTAACACGATAAAACTTTGGTTATGTTTAACATTTTTACTGTATTAATTTACAAATTAGTATATAATGTAATTTTGTAATTATCGCTTTAATATTATATTTTATAAATTAGGTGTGTATTAGATTGCATAAATACAACCATGTTTAATTAGTGATGCAATGTAATTAACATTGTTGCATTTTTACCAAATTAAACTTTATACAAGTCAAATATATGAAGAATGCTGCCAGAATTATGACAAGTAACAAATTAGCAATCCAAAATCCAATCACAAATACTAGATGCAAACAAATTAGCCAGTTACAATATGAACGCATAAATTTCATACTGGTAAAACTTGGATTACGTGCGTAATAAAAATAGAAGAATGCTAAATTAATAAAATAAAAATTATTAATAATTTTATATATAAATTAAAAGAATTGATATTATTACATGGTATAAATATTACTAATGCATAAATAATAATGAATAAAGCCATCCAATCTCTAATTTGTATCTTGCTAGTATTTTTAGATCGACAATTCATTCGTAAAGTATGTGTAAATTTAATCATGAACACAATCATGCCAATTAGACTCAATGTTGTTAAAATAAGTGTCATGTAGTTATTAACGGGGCAGCGATACATGTAAATTGATCCTTTATAAAATAAGCAATATTATTAAATTTTTTAGGAGTGACTTTAATACAAACTAGTATGTAAATTATCCATAGCAATAAACATGGCATTTAGCGTGTTTATTAATAATAGCAGGATGAATGTTCCGGCTAAAATATTAGATTTATTAATTGTTTTTATTATACATGATAAAATGAATAGAATATACTTATTGTTTTAATGTAAGGCAGTTGTAATTTGCCATTTATTTGGGTATTTTCTTTAGATAAACTTTCGGTATCATGTTCATTTATAACCTCCATTATTTAATATTAGAATTATCTAAATAATTATTAAATTAGTAAAAATTATAACTTAATAATAAATGCGTATTAAAGTTTGATATTAAAATATATTGTAAATAGCTATAGTTAAATTGTTGTTTAGTCTTTACTGTTTAATCAATTGTTATAATAATGCAAAAGTATTTATACTGTTTACTCATTAGCAAAATTTTATTTTATATGTAGCATTTATATTTTCAATGCAGTTGATTAAATAATAATTATAACGTATAGACAAATAATTGTAATGTTAATTTGTTACGTCACGTAATTACTATTTGATTATGTAATGTAATTTTAACAGTGAATTAAAAAAATAAATAAAATATAACAAAGTTTAAGAATTAAACGTCATACTATTAAAGTAATATTAAACTACTTGACAATATTTTCACTGCAACATAAGATAGGTTTTCAGCATTACACTTTTATAAATTTTAATAAACTTAATTATTTTAATTTTGTAAATAATATACATATTATATTAAACATTATAAATTTAGAAAAAATAACTTAATAATTTAATTAAAATTAACAAATTTATTTTAATTTAATTGTTATAAAAATTATTTAATAAATTATTTGTATTTTTCAAAACATTTATTTGTATTTTATTAAATAATTTTGGCTAAAATAAATAACATTATTATTAATGATTTGCTATAAATTAATGCACTGCAATTGCATACAGGTGCGTTTCTCCTGGTGTTTACACACTGTTCAGATTCTAGTTTATCAGCAAGTTGTTTATTCTTTTTGCCAAGTTCTTCAATTTCAGTTTTAGAACAATTTTGCTAGAATAAAATACGATGTCAAAATAAACTATTAGTTAATTATTTATTTACAGTAGTACTATGTTTCATTTTTAGTATGTTATATTTATTAAAATGATTAGTATATTATTTATAAATAAAATAAATAATTTTTATATTAAGCTAACTAATTGAAATATACTTATTTAAATTTAGCATAATTAAATAATTATTGTTAACCTTAATTATATTGTATTCGCATTTCATTTCCGCCCATTTTTTGCAGCATGTTACAATTTTTCTGTCATATGAATGAACAAAATTAATATCGTCAATACATGTTTTAATTTCTGTTATTTTGGCCAGAACACATTTAGGCAAGGTATAATCTATATCAAATTCTTTTGATAAATTAATAAATAAAAATAATAAAATTGTCAAATAAATTAATTTATACATTATTCATATAAAATTTAATAAAATTATTTTGTAACAATTAAAAATTATATGTTAAATTATGTCGTAAAATAATGACGTTATCTACAAATATGAGTTATATCCTGCAAAATATTGCCGGTTTATATAAAATTATTATTGTTAATATAATATTGGCATTATTATTAATATAAAAACTAAAAATTTTAAAAATAGTGTTTTTCTGAATCTTTATTTAATTTATTAAAATTATAACAAGTAATTCCTAGCAATTTATTTATTTTTTTATAATGCCTGGATAAACTGTAATTTTTTAAAATAAATATAAATTGAAAACAAAGTAATTATAAATAATAAAATACAAAGCATCAATGTAAAAAATTAAAAGTGCAAATAATAACTTTAACAACTTGTCGCAATGTATTTGTAGAGTATTATCATCTATGCATTGGTTTGCTATGCATTGCATTGATTTAGAGAGCAATGCAACGAAACGCATATGAAAGCAATGCTAATATTGTACGAAAGCATAGCGTTATAGCACAGCAATCACCGACTTTGACCACTGATTACGGCCGCGCGTATTACCATTCGCCGCTAAATTGTGTTTTATCTCGTTTTATATAACTAGAGCTTTAATTTGATATGTAAATTAGCAGAATCCCCGTAGCCTAGTTAACCGAACCACACGAGTAAAACTATTTTGAGAATGATCTAACATTCTCAATATATTTAACAAATTATTATATTAAAAAATAGATGAATATTCAATGATTATTTGTAATCTTGTTCATTGTTTATTGAACATTGTCATTTTACTTTTATTGCACATTGTTATATTTTTTAATGTAAATGTTATTCAATTATGTATAGTAGATAAGTTATATTTTTATATTTAACATTCTGAATAAATTATTTATAAGTATTTGCAAAGTTATAGAGTTGTAATATTTATATTACATTTTATTTACAAGTTATAATCAGAATTCGGAATTCCTTAGACTCCCTAGATCTTGTTAGAAAAAACTCTGAAATATTTCACCACAAACTTTTTAAAA
>JAQIXC010001599.1:0-13981 GCA_034697605.1 Metabelba pulverosa
TTGCCAGTATTGCCAGTATTGCTCTGCAGCAGAAGTAGTGTTGGTAAGGATAGGACGAGGAGTTGTAGCGATCGAGTGCTCTATGGCTGCATTGGTCGACTCATTGGCCCATTGGAGGCATCCGTCGTCACTGTCTGCAGTGTCTTATATAAAGAGATCGCAGGCATTGAAACAATTTAAAAGTCGTTCAGTGTTTGCACTGTTTGTCAGCGATTGCCAACAATTACACAATACTCGCACCGAAAGGAGACTCGAGTCGAGTTAGTCTTGTGCTGACATTGAGTGAAGGCATTGGAGGAGTGAATAGGAGTGCACACGAGTCTGCAAAGTGTTGGGAAGTGCACTCGGAATACAATTCGCATTGCATTGCAATCACATCTACTCTACCGCTCACTACATAACTGAGTCTCACATAAGAGCTCAAGAGTTGCCTTCTATTGCCTTCAAAGCCCTTCAGAGTATCGCTTGGATTCTGAGTCTCATCTCATCTCAACTCTTCGACTCATAGCAGCCCTGACTCGTCAGACGAGTGACGACTAAAGGCAGAGTTTGTGCGGAATTTAGTTTGACTTCAATTTATTTATAACTTGTGTTTGTATTTAGATTTCAGTTCTCTATTCAATACCATTAAAGACTATCAAAGCCATCAAAACCGAGACTTCGGTTCAAGACTGCAATGGAGGACAACCAGAGCGAAGGTAAGCCCTGTGTCCAACTGCTCACGTAGTTCGCACTATGACTAGACAATAGCATGACTGTTCAATGCTAATGACTGGCTGTCTGTGCGGTCTAGAGTGGTCGTACAGCCGGTTCTACCCCCTGCACGCGGCCACCCAGTTGGGTGACATGAATACCGTGGAAGCACTTGTAGTCAAACATAAATTATCACCGAATGAGACCGACTATGACTATCTCACACCTCTCCACATCGCCTGCTTCGCCGGCCATACCTCTTGTGCACAACTTCTCATTCAATTTGGCGCTCAAATCAACGCCAGGAGTATAGACGGCGGAACTCCTCTTTGTGGTGCCTGTGCTTCCGGGAACTACGAATGCGTTGAGTTGTTGATATCAAACGGCGCGGCCGTTAATCCCGTGCACTCTCTCTCCACACCACTACATGAAGCAGCCTTTGCAGGTATGCCTATCCCATGCCTACCAATGTCTCACTTATACCCAACCCTTAATTAACCCAACAATTGATCCCTAAATTAGGAAATATTTTACGACTTTCTATAACATTATATTCAATAGTTTTGCAATCATTTAATCGTCGATTAAATTACGGTTTAATGTGTTTTGCAGTTATATGTTGGCATCAAATACTCAAAGTTTCGCCAATTGTTTCATATTTAATGTTAAGCTATAATTAGTTGCAATTGTTTTACAGTACATCCGAATTAAGGGGGAATTCCATCGAATTAATATCTAGTTAAATTGTTCTAATGAAGCATATCTATCGTAAGCATGCACATTTTGCACATTTCGAACATTTGCAACATTTGTTGAGGCATTGATCGCTTCTTCCGATTGATATGAACTCTCTTTACTCTGAGGAGAGTCTCAGCTCTGAGCGATTGAAATGATGTCAATCATGTGATTCGATGTTTTCTCAATACTCACTACCCGTACCCACTATTGCATCGTTAGTTGTGTTGTTAGTCATTGATTACATAATAAGTTATCAGTATTTTGTCGAAAACACTTTCTTCGCCTTAATTTGTCACTAACTCACGAGTCTGGGCTCGTCAGTCGTTTCGCGCACAAAACGTTTAGGTCCTGTGCAGTGCACAAGTATGCAGACAATACCTGTACATACTGTCAGTGATAACAAGTATTGAATTCCTAAACCCGTAACAAAGCCAAGCATTTGGATAGTATTTGCGACCATTTCGAGCCGTTGGCCATCGATTGAACTCATTAAGAGTCAAATATTTCATAAACAAAATCTTCTATTTATCTCCAAAATCGCATAACTGAGCCCAGACTTAGTTGCACTCAATTCACAGCTTTTCTTCTCTTTCCTTCGCTTTTCTCTCTTTCGGAATATTCTTTTGCACTTAAAGTTGATTTTAATACTTATTGTCTATCATTCTCTACATCTAAAGCATCTAAAGCTAGAATTGCTTTTATTATTATTATTACAAGAATTTGAGATAAATGTCTTGAGTTTTGTCACAATTATTAGTCGTTTTGGAGCGCATTAGTGCCAAAAGATGATGTCATATGTCATCCATTGCTTGTAATACTAATATATCTTCTTTTTTGGACACAAATCAAATGTCTTTTTCATGACTGAAGTCAATGTTTTGTGGATAGCGTTGAGAGAAAGCGAATCTAAATTTAGTCAAAAATGAGGTCTTTTTAGTCAAACCTAAAATCAATGTCAAAGTTCTCTTAATGAAAAAGTGCATAGATTTGCGACAAACAAAACATAGTTTGGCTTAACTTCTGTTTATATTTACGATTTTTGTTCTCTATTTCTATTCCTAAATCATATTTCCAATCAATTTGTCTTAAGTTTTGAGTTTTAAAAATATTGCGTTTTTCCAAAGTTGCCAAATATTCGACAATAAATTCTTATTCGCATTCTTTACTCAAAACGCATTCGCAATTCGTTTCAATTGAAACCCATTTTTCTCGATTTTATTATAACTTTTATCGTATGTTAAGTATATATTTGCATGTTTTAGGAAAAATTGATTAGCATTAAGTACAAATTAAGTTTTTATCTAGTTGTTATTGTAATTTTAAAATGAATTTCTAGAAGTTACCATTAATTTTTTAGTTGAAAACAACAACATTTTTCTATTTTGTATATAATTTACTCAAAGTATTTACCATTGATTGTCGTCAAGTAATAAATCACTCGTTATCTCGCGTTCACTAATTAGGCCACCGATAAGCGCCGGGTTAGCCGATTCGGGAATCTTAACGTACACTTGCATTAAGTTAGTTGTATCAGTGCAATTTTGGTTCATATCTTTCCAACCTGTACTATTGACTTGCAACTATTTCAGATAAACAATTTAGCAGTTTTATTCTTGCTAGAGTATGCAGCAATTGTTTGCAATAATTTCTAATTAAATGTTTGCAATTATATTTAAAGTTAAGTATAATTGGACAGTATATTCGCGAATGTGCATTGCAATCGAAATTCGTATGCCTTTGAATCGGTATTAATGCCATTTAACAAAAGGGTTCGAAATGAAGCGAATTCTTAGAAAATAGTTTATTGATAGTGAGGCGACAATCCGTTGCACACATACACAAGTAGTCGTGAATTTGTGCCAAAAACGCTATGGAGTGCTCGCAGTGAGTGATTCCGATATAATGAACCCGAAATGCTAACCCAAATGCAAACCTAACCCAAACCCAAACCAAACCGCACCGACAATAGCATTCACCGATTATATTATTTACTGTTTATAGGAAATGTAAAATGTGTTGACTTATTGATAAGTTGTGGCGCTTTCCTCAACACATATGACTGCAATTTCGGGACTCCACTGCACGCAGCGGTGTTCCAGAACCGCTACAAATGCGTGAAACGGCTGCTCCAGGCGGGCGCTCACGTGAACGCAACCAAATTCCACGAAACGCCTCTCCATTTAGCCGTCTCTATGAATCACATGGAAAGCGCGTTTGAATTGCTTCGGTTTGGAGCGAATACCTCTCTAACCAATAACCAGAACCGAAAACCCATTGACTTGTTAGTCAGTAAAAGCGGTCCACTCTTTGATGCGCTTTCGGTGACCGAAAAACATCCGCCGCTTCTCCAAGACTTGTGTCGACAGGTTTTGGTGAAAAACCAATCGCTTAAAGGCCTTAACTCAGCTTATTATTTACCCGAATATCTAATCAATTACATTAACTTCGATTTGTAAACACAAACATCATTTGAACAAAAATTAAATACAAAAACGAATAAAAAATTCTTATCCAATGTATAAATAGATTTGAAATATTTCGAAAGAATTCTTACTTTTTCTAAAAGTTCTAAACGTCTTCAGTTGTTTTAGTTTTCCCATTCATATCAAAAACATTAAATTTAGAATGATAACTTTTTGATATTTTCCCAAAATCAAGCAGAATGTACAGTATAAATAAAATTAGGAAAATTCTCGACGATTAATCAACTAATCAAGTTTAATAAAAGCTATGGTTAGCTTAGGATTAAGTTGGAAATTGATTAAATTTTTCTGCAACATGTTTAAGTGAGAAAATTTTATGCACAGTAAAAACGCTCTAGTTAAAATTGAAAACAAAAATATTTTTAAAAATTAATAGAATTAAAATATTCGATTGATTTGAGTGAATAGGCGCAGAGAAAGTGCAGTTATCTGTTGAAAGAATCGAATCAATTCAGGCCATCGATGAGTGGGAATAAAATATTTGAATTAAAAGTACTTTTCAGTCATTATTGAAAAATAATTCAAATCTGTTATTGAGTCCGCATTTAGAGTAAGTTTTATTACTATTAATATATTATTTGCATTTGATTTATAACATATAAAATATTCATTATTTTTGTATTAAATTATATATTAAAAGGATTGAAAATCGAAAAAACAAATGAATTGAATTTATTTCTCGAAACCTGTGTTTTGGGTGAATTTGTGGTCGAATTTAGATCAAGTAATTGAGGGCCGAATTGTCGGAATACAAAGTGCTTAACCACTGCCTAATCAATTGCATCGATTCAATGCTCGACTGACTTCTGTCCAAAACAGAGTTCATGTCCTCTATTAGTGGCAGTAATTCGACGAATGCTTTGTTTTTCTTCAGACTTTGAAGTTTATTTAGGACTGACTTATAGATTGCGTTCAGTTCTGGACTAAGAGGACTCGAACGGGCCGTACATTCATTCAAATGTTTGATTCCGTTTAGCGATAAACACAGTATGAGAAACGTACACCTATTGGGACAAGAGTGTAGTGCCAGTGCGAAGAGCACAGGCATATAATGATTATTATGACTATTAAACAAATGAATCGTTCGAATCGTTCGATTTTAAGTGTTTTAGTGGAGATATTATTTGCAAACCTTTCAGAAAACGATTTGCGATTAGTCCTCATAAACGATAGGAATCCCTGATATACCGTCTCCTCCACGATATCGAAGAGACTTTTGCAAAACCTTTGAATCGATTGCATTAATTCGAGTGAATTGTCTTCGCTATCGACCAGATTCTCACTGATTGTCAGAACCTTAAGCCAAAGTAGAAGTACTTTCGACTCGTCGTCAGCACTGAAATCGAATTTTAATCGAATTGTTTATTTAGATTCAGATCATAAACACTGATTACTAATTGATAGAAATGTTTAGATATTTAGTAAACAATTAGTTTTATAAATAGAGACTCACTTTGGCCTCAACTGTGAGCACCAGTTCATGAAATTCGAGACAAAGCGCTTCGAGTCTTGAGTTGTCGTCAGTTTATTCAAGAAATACATTTGTAAAGTGAGACATGAGTTTCGGGTAACGCAGGCGACCATAAAGTCGTCCGAATTGTTGCCGATTTCGAATATTTCGATCAAATTCGAGACGTCTCCTAATTTAGACAATTATTCAAATGACGGTTAAATGCAACTGTATCATTTTTCCCTCTGTCAACAAACCTTCAGCTCTATAATAGTTGTAAATAAAGCTCTCATTGAGTGTCAAAAAACTGGCGATAGGTTTGACTGTTTTACACGTCGATTGAATCAAATCCGATATAATGATTGGGTTATCAAAGCTCAAGCCCTGGGCGTACTGTTCGGTCACTAGTCTTAGAATGTCTTCATTTCGCAACTCATTCAGACATTTAAGAAGTTCACTGAAGAGTGCGATTCTTTCGCCGCTTCCGATGTCTACGAAAGCGAATTATTTAGAATTGGAAACATTTGTCAAACAAATGAGTAAACAATTGAATGAAATACCCGATTGAAAGGTAGGTCTCAAGTCGTCGAAGCATTGGTTTATGAACTTTCGGATTTCATTCGGATATTTAGTGACCAAATCGTTGTCTCCAGAACTGAGATCTCTGAGCAAATAGGAAATACAGTTCGCGTAGTGCTTGTGCTTCAGAATCCAGTCTCTATCGGAGACATCGGGGTTGGAAGGGTCGGAGGGGTCGGAGTCAGTGGTCGAGATGAGGCAAATCTGTTTGAGTAGACTTAGGAGAAGACTATGACTCGTGTTATTGGTCTCAAAGAAATATGACTTCAATTTGATGACCCGAGCGATCACTTGACTAATTGATTGCACTTTAGTTGCCGTTAATAAGTGGAATGGAATCGATTGCAAATCGATTTCAATCTATATTTCAGTTAATGTCCATTCAGTCAATCAAATGCTAAACAGTTTAGTATTATTTCAATTAATTGACTCAAGACTTACCAAACATTTTTCAGAAGACAGCGAAACCATTGTATACGACATGTTCTCAACGATTAACGCCATTTGTGCGACTGTTAAAGACTGGTTCTGAAGACTATGTCTCCAATCGATCCGTGAGAATACATTCGCAATGAAGGGCTCTATTGAGTACTGGTCTTGGATTACGGCCTAACAAAGCGCGGGGTTAACCAGATTACAGATTCACGTTATTCATACCGGTATTAATGGTTTGGTTTTAGGCCCACATACCTCATACATCAACTTTATGTCCATAATATTGGGACAAAACTTATTCCATTGCAAACATTTAAGTTTACTCTCAATCACTAACATGTCTTTCGCGTCAATCGCTTTAGTGGTCACTATATAGGAGAGCACGACCTGCCAAACGCAGGACAGGATACTCGACAACATACCTGTTCGCATGTGACCAGGATATTGGGTTAAAACTTGCACAGTGCTAAAAAGATCAATTTCATCTCTAACTCATACCCTGAAAACATTCGATGAAATAATTAATATTAATTAAAAACAATTCCCAAACCAACTGAAAATTGTCGGAACTTATGAAACGAGTCGAACGCTTCGGGAAAAGCCATACATTCCAGTTGTCATAGAAAGGGCGCCAAACGTTCAATATATCACCTTTTGGTGGAAAGATATATCAATCTTCAAATCATTATAACAATTGTGTGAGAGATGGCATACAGGGAGGCATTCGGGAGTTGGCGTTCAGCCAACAGAACGAGAGCGTCGAGAGTAAAGTCAAATATCTTCGAACGTATTGTTTGAAGTGATCGAGAAATTCGAGTGGAATCTCGTTATACGCGTCCGACAGACTCGACGACAATTGCGATAATATGTCGAATAACTGGCGATTTATAGTTAATTAAGGCTTAAACAGATATTTGTTATACATTATTGTCGAATGTCAGGCAATACCTCATTGGTTGTAAACAACGGCTGATTGTTTGAGTACTTCTTTAATTCGAAATAAAGGTTCGAGAAATCGATGTCTTCTTTGTTGATAAAGAAACCGAATGACAGCAAAACGTCGTTCCAAAGACACGGACCGATTGACAGCGATTTCATCCCTAATTAGACAACAATTTCGAAACTAAGTAAAGCGTTGACTAAACAGATATTTTCGATACCTTTGAGAAGAATTTGAAAGACTTCGGGTAAGTATTGCGGAAATTGGAATATAATGGCGTACTGTAAGTGCTTTCGGTATAACTAAGACATCAATACCTTATTAGTGACTTAAGATAATGTAAAATATTTTCAAATTTCTTACACCAAAAACCATTAAAAGTTCGTCTTTTGGTTTGTTTCCAAAGCAATTGAGAGCATTGCCTAAAATCTGAATCAAAGACAAGCACTGGTCGTGCGATGCGTTTCGGAACCAATGCGAGACATCAAACTGTATAGCAATTGACGATTGAATCAATACTCAGATTAATATGAGTTATAAATAATTTAAATAATTGCAAACAAAAGGATTGCATACTTTGCTCAACAGTACGAACGAGACGTGAGACGGAGTTTTCGTCAACTTTTCCTGAATTAGTCGATACATATCGAGGAAACATTGCGTCGACGTCTTGGATGGGAACAGACGCGGAGCCAAGTATTCAATAATATTTGGGTGATTTATAGCCGTTTCCAATATAAACTGATTTGTTTGATCGCAACGTATTTCTGATATCTATTGTCAAAACATTTGATATGTTGTTTCAAATCGCAAAACAACGAAAACTCTTGCAATTGAATTAAAGACATACCGATCCGAGAGAGTCGAGTAAATTAGTGAAGACCTGTTTGGACGGCGGATACAAATAGTTGGTGTCGTTGAGCCAACTCAACAAAGAGCCCAAAAGCGATCTTTCGATTTCGTTTTCCCCGCTTTGGAAGTCATACGACTTTATTAATAATCTAAAGAATAGACAATAAATTGCATTAAAACCCCATTTCTTGCAAAACAATTCTTGTGATCACAAACGGAATGCTTTTTTCGATGAAAAGTGAGGCAAAAACCACTTTATTAGATGGGGTTTCGATTAGTTGTTCGACGATATTCTCAAAATCAATTCGATTTCTTTCAATCAGTTTCAATGAGTGCTGATTAAGAGTGCCTTCGATGAACTGTTTTCAAAAAGAATTTTATTCCTTATTTAAACATATAAAAGTTGTCGCAAAAAATACTTCAATGTTGAAAATTGCGGGTCCGGTACAGCCGTTCGGGTCATAACTATCTTTATCGCACGGAATCTTCAGTTTGATCTGAATTATGCAAACATATGAACAAAACATAAATAAATTGTTTTCTATTTAATTAACTTCAAACTCACCTCCTTTTTGATGTTATGGTAAAGTTCTGGCAATGATTCCATTAAATTCCGGTTCAAGTCATCGAATTTGGTTAAAAGGCTTTCGAAAAATCTAAACAATTGGCAAATAGTTAGCAAAATGTGGTTTTATATAATCGAGAGCTGAAGACATACTTCGCCTCTTCTAAGACGACCCGAACGTTGTGTTGAATTAAGAGAAGAAGAGCTGAACTGTTGTTAATAGTTTCGATGTCTATATTAAAAGAATCTAAATTCGATTTCTTCGCTTCCGGTGCTTTCACAGGTAATTCATCTATTATTTGCAATAAATCATTAGCTTATTATTGCAAACATCACTAACACTTACCATCACTTATTGACACCTTCTTCGGAGTCTCATCTAATAATCTGCTTGAGATCAACGAACTCGAGTGCAGTTCGAGCCATAAGTCGTAAGAATTCGAGACTTCTTTCTCAATGCGTTTGTAATTAATGTATTTATCGGTGAAGTCCGTGCAGTCAGTGCTAGCGATCGCACATTTGAGCAAATCTTTGAGATACTGCGCCGGAAGTTCGTCTGTATTAACAAACACTTCGTGAAGTTGCGAGTCTTCGAGCCATAGGATGAACGCGCGATATAGTTTGGTTAAGCGGTCGTCCATTGCGTTCAATTCGCTGTCGTTCGGGTCACTCGAAAGCCATAGTTTGTGGTGAAAGTCAATCAAAGAATTAAGTTTTTGAATCAATTTTTTCCGCTTCTCCTCCGATAAGAACTTCAATCCAATAGAACCGCTCGAATCACTACTCGTGAAGAAGAGTTGGAAGAACTTAAACCAAACCAATGGCTCCAAATCGTTGGGAGGCTTTGAGCCGGAATTGACTACTTGAGCGGACCAGCAGTGGATTGGTAGTAGAGATAGAGGGAGAGGTGTGTGGCTGTACTTCTGGCAAATTGTCTGATAATATATTAAAACAGATTTGAATAAAATAAATAAATTTTCAATAAAATGAGTCAATACTGAACTTTAATAACTAATTCCAAATTATATTCAGAATTAGCACTAATCTCGTGAACAATCTCTTCCCAAATCTTCTCGGTCTTCATGGCATCCGATTCCATGAGAAGCCATCCGAGGCCTACGTTACTCGGGTTCTGCCTATGAATTAAGTGCAAAGGAGTAATCCATTCGCACTTCTTGGCCGCACTCGAGCCCCAGTTGAAGAGGGATGAGAACCAGCCAGAGGTCGGCAGTTTCCACGACTGGATGTCATAGGAATTTTCACTCAAGTACTTCAAATACAGGTTAAGTAGCTTTGGATCCAAGTATAGAAAAATTGAAATTTTGTCGAAAATATAAGCGATTTGTTGTAGTCTTGATTGACCCGAACTGAACCACGAGTTCGAATGCGTTCGCAGTATAGAACCGATTACTTCGAACAGAATATCCGTCCAACTGATCAAAAGCTTTAGTTTATTCTCTTTATCCGAACACTTCGACAATTGGTGGCAAATCATTGAAACCAATTCTATGTTGTGATCGACGAATAGTTGACTCAAAAGACTAATTAATTTCTGGTTCGAAGAGATGGTTTCGATTTGTTTCAAATGGATTGGTATGAAACTGAATAAGACATCAAGTGATGGGATGTTGTGTTGATTCGTCAGCAATAGCTCCAACGCGTCTATTGATTTGTCGATTGGATTTCTTTAAAATGTTGACAAAATAAACAAGTTTAAGTTTAATAAATATATTTTTGTGTAATATTTTTATTCAACAAATCACTTACTTTCGTCCAAAATCAGTCATAACTAGAGCTAAATAAATAGCAAACGGATTGCGTTCTTCAAGACCTCTGCAAATAGGGATCAGATTTGTATCGAAATTCAATTCAAGTATTTTTATTGCGTTTGGATTGGAGTCCGGTTTGTCTTCGAATATGAAATCCCAGTTCTGTTCGGTTGACTCGAGTGAATGCAGTTTCAAAACAAGCAATTGATTCCAAACCCATTTGGAAAAATCAGTCGAATTGCCCGATTTGGCCAACGATAGCAAAGCCTCGCCTCCGAAGCGCTGCGAATTGCTGTTTTGGAAGTCCTTTTGGCTTTTCATGAGATTGTGGTTAAGAGTCGACGAAAACAGTTCTATCGCTAGCTTTTGGTGTTTTTCTAATTCAATAAACAGTTTCTTATTCGTCGAATCAAAAGCCCAATTAAGTCGAGAAAATATAATTCTTGCGATTCTGTTCAGCAAATGTTCGATTGGATACCCAATCAGCCATTCGGACAACAAGTAGATGTCGTCTTCTTCTGGGTTCCACAAATGGAGAGGCAGTTCACAAAACAAGTCAATGCATTCCTAGATAATTAACAATGGTTAATTTGCTAAATTAGCAAAAATACAGTCAACACTCGCTTCACCTCATTATTAGACTCTTTGTCTAATAGCTGTCGAATAAGTATTGCAATCAAAGAGTTATTTCGAGCGATAAGTTTAACCACAATTTCTTTGCCCTTTTGTGTCATATTTTCGCTCAAAACAGGCGTTTGTAATGAGATCTCAAAGATTTCTTTGGTTAGAGTCGATATGTATTCGTATTCAGCGCCGGTCCGAGAGATCGCCATATTATACATAAGACATAACAGGTTTTCCGATTCGGTAATCGTTAGAGAATTGAGTTTCTCTTTAAACAGATACTGAACCGTCACTTCTTGAAACTTATTCTTCCAGTAGTTGACACTGAAGTAGGGACAGAGACCTCCCAACTCGTCCAACTCATCCCTGCCGTTGTTGTAGACAACCCACAAGATGTGCCACATCATCGACTCAGACACGCCGTCAAACGGGAAGACTGAGAGGAAATTCCAAACGCCCTGTCTATTGGTGGTGAGGATTGCAATCATTGAGCGCAGCATAAAGTGGTCGAATTCGACTTGAAGTCGAAGAATCATCGCCTGATCCTCAGTCATGAACTCGGTCTTGCAGTTGGCCCACAGCTCCGACACCACTAATACGGTTCGTCTGTTCAAAAGCAAATACTTTGAATTCAATTCAAACGCTTTTCGACTCGACGTTCGTTACCTAATCATAGAACTGATATAAATCGTCAGTTCTTTAAATCGCAAGCAATTAAATGAATGCAATCCTTGTCTTAGAATTTGAATCAGTCTTGTGCTGAAGGCCAGGAGTTTAAGCATTTTAAGTTCGGTTGTCTCGCCGTATGAACTCGCGTTTGAAATATCTGATCAAATGTTAAATCTTTTCAATTACCGCCGTTTATAGTAAGTCATGTATAGCCATACCATTCGATATCTTATTCTTCGCCGCAAACTCCAAGACATCATTAAACGGAACCTGTTTTAGGAAACGGATTACATCTGATTCCGCTATTTGTAAGTAACTGTTTGTCACGTCTTCGCCCTATTGGTCAACACAAAACTCGATCTTTAGTTTAGGAATAATTGGTTTTGAATAGAATTTACATTCAGTTCGGTATCGACCAAAAGCCAGGTCTCGTCGCTATTCGCGGCACTCTTTTTGTCTTTTTTCGAAACTCCGATAAACTTTTCTCTCATTCTATAGAACCGATTCATTGATTTTGGATTTTAACAAATTATTTCAGTTTTGTTTCGATTGAATGAATTACTTGATTGGCGACAAAATGGTTGAAATAACGGATACGCAATGATTCATATATTGGTTCCCGAGTTCTAAATCGCTAACAGATAATGGATTTGGACATTGAATTAGACTCGTCGACCAAACCGAAGAACCGGCAGCGCATCGGAGCACGTGATTCAATAGAAACAAATGGTCGTCGAGTGTCGCCGTCGATAGAAATTCGGCCGACTTTTCAATAAAATAAAATAAAGTTTTGTTTAATTAAATCGAAAACAAAAATATAGTAAATAACGCGAATTACAAGATTTAAGAGCCAATTGAGTGTAATTTTAATCAGTTCTTTGTCTCGCATTAGAAGACATCGCCTCTGATATGCAAATAGGGCTGAAATAGCGGTTCGGAATTGTTTCGACTTAACCGACAAATCGTTTTCATTGATTATATTAATCAAATAGTTTTCGGTTTCCAAGCGAACCAATTGAGACGAATAGTAATTAATGCAATTCGAGTTCGAAACGCATTCCTTCAGCCGATCCAGACTTCTGTCCAACTTTTCGATATTCTCCTTATTCACCACCGATTCGGTGTACTTATGCACGGCTTCGGCAATTCGGCCGTCGCTGCACCGGTTGGTGCGAACGATGGTCTTAGCGTTCAATTGCCAAACCTTCTCCTGAAGCGAATCGCCCGAACTCTTCAGATTCGACACTCGATTACTGGTCTCGTTATGTCTTTCGCGACACTTCTCGACTCTGACCAACAGATCGTACAATTGGTTCGAATCGTTTCGTATGTTTTCCTATTGTCGTTGGGAATGACAACAATTAGGGTTAGAATCGCTCGAATGGCTGCCAATCAACGCAAAGCCAAACCTCGACGAACTGTTGGACGAACTGCGGGTTTGAATCCAATTGGTTGTTGTTATAGAGAGTCAGTAATTGGGATTCAGTGAACGGACGGATTGTCCGCAGTTTGTCCACCAATTGGTGCGAACTGTTGTCGAGAACAGACATCGTTCGCCGATTCGACAGTTGTGCTCGACTTCGACGAGCGGTGAAAACGGTGTGAAAATTGCTTTAATTAATGCAAATATACTTTGTTTTAGTAAAACTCATGATTTTAATTGATTCAATTGATTCTGTGCACAATTAGTCGATCAATTGAACAAATCTGTTAGCATTCGCTCATTTCAAACAGTCTTTCCATTCAAATGCGATGTTTATGTAAACAAACAGTTGTAGTGTCTGTCTGTCTCTCTCTGCGAATGACTGACAATCATATGATTTCTATTGACTCACAGTATATAAGCGAATAATATATACGAAATGCGTATTATATTTAATATTTTGATTACTGTTTGCAGTGAAGACAACACATGTTTGCACTTCAGCCAACACTTCAATACTAGTCAAACGCACATTCGAGTCAATCAAAAACAATCTAATTATTAAATATTAGTTTTACTCAATTAATGCTTACCAACTCTAAGCAAATGAAATAAGATATTTTAAAATTTAATTTCTCCAAATTAGACTTTGTAGCATGCTATAATAAGCCACAGTCTACCCGCAAATCACTACTAACCGAATTACAGTATAACTTAACTGTTTTCATACTACCGAACAATTAATAATTTATTTCGATTAC
>JAQIXC010001600.1:0-13981 GCA_034697605.1 Metabelba pulverosa
TGCTCGCTATTGGTTGACGACATCTACTCTCGAAACCGACGTCTCCTTAAAGACATTATGACTTCGAGTGGATTCGAGCCGTACGAGAAGGAGTGGTGGCACTACACCCTTAGAGGCGAACCCTTCCCTAATACTTATTTTGATTTTGATTTCTAAATTGACGCATGCTAATTAATTACTCAATTTTAGTTAGAGCGAAATCAACGCTTATTGTAGTTTAGATATTAAACATGTTATTTTAAAAATTCTTATATTTTGCTATGTGCTTTCTGAAATGTGTTTTTTAAATAAAATCTACTGTATACTTTAATATAAACTGATTAAGTAAATTAAAGAATAATTTAGTTTTAAAACAATAAATGTTAAATATAAAGAAATATAAATTTATTAATTAATCTTGTTTTTAAGTTAAACATCTAATAAAAAACAAATCTTGCTAACTTATTATTTTTTATCTATTTTTTATATTTTTCTATTCGTAGTATAATAGATAGTAATATATTGTAGAAATATTATATTACTACAAAAAAAAGCTTATTTTTGTGCATTATATCAATTCAATACAACAAATTGAATTGATATTAATCTCAGCTTTACTTTTGGGTTATGTCTGCAAATATGAGATAATTCCGGAATAACTTATTATTGAGACTATAGTTAAACAGAAAAAGAGAGACTAAAACATCGATCGCTTCTCAACAAAAGAATATTCCATTTGTTTGGTATAACAAAAAGTTCTCTATTTCTCCCAATTCTAGTCTCAAATATGTTTTACTCTTTCAGTACTCAATTCGCTACAACTCGTCGCTGAATTTCAACGCTTATTTCAACATACTACTTAATTTATTTTGAATTGCAATTTAATTTAAAACAACCCACAAATATTACTAATTAAAATTACAAGAATATTATAAATTGCAAAAATATGTACATAAAAAGTAAGTATTTTTTTAATTGTATTTTTTTTGAATAGTTTTATAAAAATAATTTCTTTACAGAAGTACTTCCACTGCTTTTGGCGACATTTTTATCAAATAACCACTGGATTACTGGTCACTGTCCGCCGTATGATCTCTTGAAACCCTGTTATTGCCATTCGAGTGAAAATCGGCAAAATTGCAATCATATTAACAAAGATTCACATTTATGTCAGACACCAGTAATCACTTGCGCTGGCAATCAAACCATCGATTTGCGTGAAGTGTTCGCCAGAGTTAACAAAAGTATATCAAATCGAAACGAGAAGTACTTCGAATGGCTTTATCTGTCTAACCCCGCAATTAGCGAACTAACGGCGAACGCGTTGTCGGGTTTGCAATTCAAGAACATATATATCCGTCAATGTCTAAACCTGACGACAATTAACGCAAATGCGTTCAACAATTCGGACCAATTCGTGAAACACATTTGGATTAATGCGACCGAACTGTCCGACAGACCAACGGACAAACGAAATGCTTTCAAAGCACTTAATAGTTTAGCGAATTTGAAAACTTTGGAGATAATGGGCAGCCGTTTCACGTCAATCCCGTCGAAGGCGTTCGACAAATACTCTTCACTAAAGAGTATTAGTTTTAATAACTATAAAGAGAAGCAATTTCTGGAGAAAATCAATTCGTTTGCATTCAGGAGTCTATCGGACTTACGGCGAATCGACTTACGGCACAATCGGATCTCAAAAATTAATTCCTTTGCGTTTGCATTCGACCGCCACTCGAATCATACGCTAAGAATCCATTTGGAAAACAATGCTCTCAATAGCGACAGCTTTAACCCGAACGCTCTGAATGGGGCCAAAGGCCGTCGGGTTATCCTCTATTTGGGCGGTTATAACGAATGCAATGCCGAACTCAAGCATTTGGATAAAGCGGTGTTCGAGTCGTTTCTGATGGAAAACCGGCGGAATGTCATCGAACTGTACGGCTGTCCCATAGAGTGCGACCACAACTCGATTTGGATGAATGCGCGCAAGAGTTTCCTAAACAAACGCATTCGACACTTGAAGTGCAATCCGTACCTCATTTTGACGAAAGTCCCGCTTAAACGTAATGAGAATCAAAATGCACATCTCACTTTTAATACAACCAATCGCTTGCGAAACACAAACGAAAAATATAAATCAAAGCAAAAGTTGAATAAAAAGAGAATTAAAAAGAAGGCAAAGGATGGGAAGCCGACTAAGAAACGAAAAATGACGCTAAAAATTCGACTTGGTATTCATTAAATGTCATTGTAAACTGATTAAATGTCAATGTCAGGTAAGCAAGCTATTTTAGTTCAATAAACATATCAATAGAACAAAGTAAAATTAATAAAACAATACTCAATTGTTTAGTTACTCTTTAGTTAATTTATTTCTAAAATGTTATAAAAATAAATAAAATGAATGAATTGTTTGGAATAATTGGCATTAAATTAAATGTTTAAAATAGAACCCAAAAGATCAATAAATTTCGAAACATTCGACTTATAAGAGTCGTATTGAATGCGATTTTGATAATTGCTTTGATTGAGTAATTCAGTCAACGATTTCTGCGACAATTGGTTTAGATTAGGAGATATGAGTCCCGATTGCGCCAACATTCCCATCATTGGTCCGATTGCTTTCAAAATGTTTGAAAACGATTCCTTAGTCTTGTCTAAATTGGCCGGTTGTGCCGGTTGTGCGCCAATAGCTGCCAATTGGCTATTCGCCGGCGCTTTCATATTACTATTAGTGTTATTAAAATCGGTTCCCAAAGTCTTCAGCAAATTATTCAATTGCTTTCGTTGTTCTCTAAGTTTTGTCAATATTTGGTTTTGATCCGATGCCGGTGTGCTTTTGGTAAACAAGTATTAATTTATATAGATCGATGAGTTTAAAATGTATAAATGATTAAAGACAATATAAATTATACAGCATATTTAATTTAAATTCATTTAATCATCAAATTGGTTACCTTTGAGTAGTGGTTGGTTTAACATAATTATCGAAATGATTGCCATTTGTATTGACCTTATTCTGCGATTCAATCAATTTAATCAAACTATTAATCTGTTCCTGTTGTCGATTCTGGTTCCGCAGCAACTCATCCAATATAGCCTTCTGTCGCTGACTCTCCACCTCCTGCCGTCTTCGCGCCTCCTGTTCTTCGATGGCTTTCATCAAAATCTTCAGTTTCTCTTGACTCACATTATTCGTATTCTTCACTCTATTGACGGTTTGTGGAGCCGTAAAGAGTCGGAAAATGTTTCGCAACTGGTTCTGACCGCTGGCCGAGCCGACCAGTTTGACCAAGTTCAAGATTGCCTCGAATTGGTACGGGTTCATGTTCGGCGAGGCATGGTAGACTTGCTGGCTGGCGAGTCGGTTGAGCGTTTGAACTTGCTGCAAACGGTATAAGACAGTCTGCAATTGCACTAAATCTGTGCGGGTTTTCAATTTCGCGCTATTTCTGACGCTTTCAAGAGCTCTTAAAAGAGTTCGGATTTTGTTTAACTGATTTGAATTCAATGGTTCGCTGTTTTGTTGGGAACCGATTTGGTCGCCGCTATTCACACCCAATAAAAGTCCGGCCAATCGGTCGAAAATTGTCGCAATCGTTGACTTACGTCCGGATCGCTCACTGCTTATCGCATCAATCGGTTGGTCTCTATTCGTAAACTTTAAGCACAACTTCTGAAGAGTTAGCAATTGTTCGCCGATTTGCACGAAATGTCTCTCATATTGAGCCAAATCGCTATTCAACGCATATTCGATGTTTGCAATCAAAAACTTTTGCTGCAAAGCGTCCACTCGTTTGCGAATGATATCGAAATTATTGTCCAACTTCTTCAGCTCTTCCCGTAATGAGTCAATCTGTTGCTGAGTGTAGTTGCGGTAAATTTCGGCCACTACTGAAACGGGGACTTCGATCTGATTATTGTTCTGCTTATTCGGATTATTGCCGAATAGTTGAACGAATAAATCGAATAGAATTCGGTTTGTATTCGCATCCAAATGCAAGACAACTAAACCCGAATCAGTCGTTTCGGCCAAAACGCTGTCCGCCGCCGGTGTCGGTGTGTTCTCCTCTTCGGCTAATACAAGAATTTGCAAAAGTGTTTGAAATATTAAAACATAACTCAAACAGTAATAGCAAATCATTTTTGATATACTGTAGCGAACATTGAATTGGTTTTGATTTTTAATAAGTTTCATTCGACTCATTCCAACCTAATTATGCGATTGAATGTTGGCGTCTATAGGAAGTAACTCTTTTAATTAGATGCTATGCTGGTCAGCACAGGTAGTAATCGCACATACCTTCGATTAGACTAGAATAACTAAATATAATTTTCAAGAATAATAAAAACCTATAAATTATTAAATTAACCAAATTATAACAAAATTATATCAAAATTAAATTTTCTAAATAAAATATCATTCATAAGTAAAACAATTCTTTTTATTATATTTTATATTATTTATAATTTAAAAAAAAACTTTAACTAAAAATAATAATTAAATTAATGATAAGTTTAATTCATTTAAATCAAAAAACAATATTAGATTGAAATGATTGAATATGTTATATATATATATATTTTAGTTTTGTTAAAATTTAATTCAATTAACTGTACATTTTGTAGTTTCTTAAGTACAATAATATATTGCATTGTTTTCTTACAATGAATTAATTACTGCTCCAAAAAAGTTAAAATATTTGTATTATTTATTTATTTGTCTTTTTATAGAAAAATATATTTATAAGACTCGATGGAGAGGAGGGATGTGTTAAATGGTAATGATTAACAAATTAGATTAATATACTGTATAAACAATTTTATCTTTAAAAACATCGTTTGTTTTCTCGTCAATCGTTAATGTTTTGTTAAAATTTGTTTTTTTAGTTTTCAAATAATTAATATAATTATCAATAAGAGTGATATTTAGTACTCGTTTGAAGACATAACAGATTGTGTTTTCAATAATTAAGTACACTGTAATAATTAATAAAAACTTAATTTTTCAAAAATTAGGCCTAAAAACAGACAAAATTTAAAACTTAATGATTAATGAGAGTTGAGATCAGAACAAGAGAGAGAAAAATAGACAAAACAATTGTTTCAAACATTTCTTATTTTTTGACACATTAGCCGTCGCCACGAGAAGAGCGGAATTTAATCGCAAAAAGTGCTCAAAAGAATCTGTGTAGTTTTTATCAACTCATAAATTCGGCTCTACATCGATGGCGAGGACAGAACGAACAAAAATAAAGCACCGATTCATAGATTAATCTTTTTTTTTGTTATAAATATATATAAGAATTCATAATTTAGTCTTTCGTTTGTAAATAAAAATATTATGTTTTTGTTTTGTCTTAACAGTGAAGGCACTCCTAATCATATAATACACACCGGGAGTCGAGAATGAGAGACAGGGCGACAACGGGACCGACAGAGAGCGGGAATGGCAGAGAGAAAGAGTGAACAATCGAATAGAAAAGAATAAATTCTTGTAGAGCTTTACAGTTTCAATAAGAATAAAGATTTAAAATTTAATTCAAATTTAGTTGTGTTTACGATAACAAGTAATCTAATTGAATCTATATAATCATGGTAAATATTTCTTAAATTTAAACGTTTCAACAAGTATGTTTAATATAAGTCTGTTTAGTTGTTTACGGAAATAGAAATAACAATTCGAACAAATCTAACGATATATTTGAGTCAAACATTGAGTTGAAATGCATTGATCGGATCAACAGATCAAGTCTTAAAAAGTGCTCTTTTAATGGTAAGAATTATTTCGGCGATTCTGTTATGATTTCATCCAAAAAATGGGTATAAATGGTATTCGTATTCACAAATCGGTTCAAAATATATTTATAGATTTCCTAATATGTGATATATATTTATAATATATATAATATTTAATAATCAATAATCAATAAATGGCAACATTTTTATCAATAGATCTGATGTAAGGAATAATTGTAATAATAATCATAATTATAACCATAATATGAAGTAAAGATTTTTCTTGTCTTTCAATTTGTTTTTGTTTTGTTTTTCAATTCTGAAAAATATATATAAACTTTACGTACATTTGATTCGAAAATCGAAAATAATTAATATATTTTGTTTTGTTTCGTATATTTTCCAATAGAACTTCATTTAAAACATTTTAAAATAAGCGTTTTGTCAATACTTGGCGGAACCGCTGCCGTGAATCTTCATGTGCGCGGACCGGGACTTCACTTTCGAGAATACTTTGCCGCACAGTTTGCACGGATACTCCTTCGGTGGCGCCGGCGGTGCGGACGAGCCGATACTCGTCGCCGGACTCGGGTTCGCCGAATCCATGAGTGAAGAGACGTTGTCGTCGACGTCGGACGACTGGCCGCTGTTCGCGAATCCGTTCATTTCAGTCTCGTTTCCGTCCAATTCGTATTCGGTATCGAATTTCAAGTTATTATTTGAGTTATTGTTGTTATTCGAGTTACTGTTGTCTTCGCCTTCTTTTGAACGCAAATTATAGAAAATCGTTTCGTTCTCTCGTTTGCGGCGAATGACGCGTAGGCGCCGGTACTCGTCCGGACAGACCTTCTTCCACATGTAGTAGAACTGAATACACTGTTTGACAGTTTTGGTGCCGATCTGTGCGCCAATCAAAACAATATAAGTATTTAGACGTCAATCGGATAATAGTTAAATGCATTTTCGGATTAAGTCAAAAATAACGAAATGAATACCTCTTTCGCAATACTGAAGAAGTCTTTATCACATTTGTTGAGTGCGCACTGATATGACTCGATCTCTTGAGGCACCCAAATGTCATTCTCTGTCAATACATCAATACATCGGTTAAACCTAATCATCGAATAACATGTAAATAGTGCAAACCTGGATAATGATAGTCGTGAAGCGGGTGGCCCTCATCAATGGTCGGGTGCGGCTCCAGTAGTTTGACAATAGCGTCGTTAACGTCGCCGTTGGCGATGTAAAGCAAATGCATTGCGTACTCCTTATTACGTCCAGAGCCGGGAACGCAGGCACAACAGGACAGCTCTAAATACGATTCGATATCTTCGTCCGTCAGCGCAGTCGCAGCCGTCGGGTCCCAAACCAAATCGGCCTTTTCGGGCCGGTATACGGCTTCGTCGCGGTTCTTATTAAAGGCCGGAATGCGGGCCTGAAAGTTGGGCCCAATGTTGACGTGCGGCTGGATATCGGTTTCGGGAATTTCACAGTCGAACGGCTCGTAAGCAGTGGTCGGCGTTTGGGTCACCGATTGGCACATCGGTTCCTCCTTTTCCTTCACTTCAGACGAACTTTTGCGGGAATACACGAATTTTGGAGTAATTGTTCCGCTCTTTGGAGTCATACTTCCGCTAATTATATGCCAGAAGAGTCCCGGCCCGGAGCGCACGGGAGACAGCATTGGCGGCGGTGTATAGGGTGGCGGAGACATGTTCTTCGTATCGGCCACAGCCGCCGGATCCCAGAGCCGGGGCGAGCGAAGGCGCGATTGATATCCACATGTATTGACGTGCGGAGGGATGTAAAGGGGTTCGGGTCTGTGCTTCGGTCGCTTCGGTAAAGTCGGAATTGCCGGAGATATGCGCTTAGGAGACGGCGCGACTCCAACCGGACTCAGGAAGACATCGTCGGTCTCTTCATCGCATTCGTCGATCTTTTCTAAATTCACGACCAGATGAGGCGGCGATGAAGTACTGCTCCTCTGCAGTGGACCCGTCCTGTGCTGCCCTGAATGGTGTGATTTCGATGCTTGAGATGTCTGAGCGTAAGAAAAGTTCGACGAATGAGCGATGAGAACGGGTGCCGATGAGGCGATGGACAGATTGCTGGCCGAAGTGACTGAATAGCAATTACTCGAATTGTTGATGTGTGTCGTCGAGAGCGGAACGGCTGGTTTGGTAGGGTTCTGGTGAACACTGTTTGTGAGCATAGACTGTGTCCAGCAATTGGATGACTGGCCGAAGTTGGAAGTCGTGACAATCGGATTATACTCTTGACTAGTATTGGTGGCAAAGCTGTTGAAGAACTGCTGTTTTGGTGGTTGAGGTAAGGATTGGATCGGTATTTGTTCGATGGAGTGACTGTCGATCTGGAGGTTGGCGCTCGTGTGCGATATAATCTCGTTTTGGGGCTCGAAGTAACTGTTGTTCGCATTGAGATTGTTGTCGAAGTTGAAGTGCTCTTCGGCGTTGGCGGCGGCGCCGGTGTTCGTGTAGTTCGTGATCGCGTCATACATCTGCGAGTCCTCGTAGGTGTCTTCCATTCTCTCCTCATATACATTAGTCCTGTTCTGTTGCGGCACCGGTTGGGGAATGGAATAAGTAAACTGTTGGACAGCGGTATGCGATGGCGAATACGGAGTATTTGGCGAATATTGTGCTACACTGGCGGGTGATGTCGAGTATTGGGAATGTACCGATTGAACTGAGCCCTGATTGATGGGCGACGGCACCGGCACGAAGTTGAACTGCTGGTTCACGTCGGTGGGGGTCGATGGCAGCGAACCCCTATGTGGTGAGTGAGCGAACGTAATCGGAGCGACTGCTGCCGTCGGCGTCGACGGCAAAGAATGCGGATATGACTGCGGCTGAAGAGCTGAGCTGTTGTGGCAGAGCGTCGGAGTCGTTGGCACCGAATGGGACTGATGGTAGAACTGGTGGTTGTAGGCTTGGGGTTGGGGTGAGTTGTAGTTCGTGTTAATAGTCATCAACGGCTGGTCAGAGCCCGGGTCGGAACACGTCCTCTGAGTGCGTCTGCGGAGCAAATCATTGAACTGTTGCGTCGAATAGCAATCAGTCGATTGAAACGATTGGTCCGTTTGTTGGAGTTTTGGGTTATTTTCAGTACAATTGCCGATCATATCGCTTGAATCGCTATGTCTGCGGGTCTGGTGTTGGCGCTGTTCCTGTGCTTGTAGTCTGTTAGGGGCGTTGGAGGGCTGGGACGGCATCCGAAACTGTTGCGATTGTTGTAACTGTTCTTTAAGTAAAAGTATTTCGTTATTATAATAAATGTCACGATTTTCGCGAACGAATTGCATGTCATTATTGGCCGCGTTTTGGAAATCGTAGCTAAAGCTCGACGTATTGCCACTCGTCGTCGGCGTAACCGGAGTCACGGGCGACAGGATTGGCGCCATTGGACTGTTCACCACTTGGTGTGGCTGTGGGGGCGGTAGGTGTGGCACCTGAGAAGAGGTTTGCATTGCGTGTTGGCTCATATGGCTCGACGGATGATGCGCCGAGTGTTGCGACGAGTGCTGCGACGAGTGCTGCGACGAGTGCTGCGACGAGTGCTGCGGCGCCAGATTGTTGGCCACATTTGCGGCGTTCGCCTGTTTTTTCGATATCTTCTCTTTGATGACATCGAGAATGGCCTTCACGTTGGCATTCATCTGATTGCTGTCCCCTTTGTTTCCGTTAGTCTCTTTTCGAGAGCTAACTGGGCTGTTGATGATAGCAGTGGGCGATTGGCTCTGGTTTTTAAGGTATCCGCCGTGAAGTCGCATATGACCTGTAATAATAGTAAAATTATCGATTAAGCTTAATAAAAATGTATCATGCTTAATTGCAAATGATTTATTTAATTATAACATTCTATTTAATAACTGCATTAACCAAAAGACTGACCATTAAGAGCGGGAATGTTCTTAAACTTGCGCTGACATAGCGTGCACTCGACCTGTTGTGGTTCGGACTTAAGACTGTTTTGCGAGAACATAGTGTACGGCCAGTTGTCGGCCATTGACTGCTGGTGTGACTCAATTGAAGCGATCGCTTGCAATGACTGCTGAGGAGGCGTTGGCTGTTTCGGGGTATGGAGTGATTGGTGATGCGGATGCTGTGGCTGCTGAGGATGGCTTTGGTGCGGCGGTTGGCTGTGGTGTGAATGCGCTGAAGGAATAATTGGCTGTTGGTTGGGTTGTGGAGGTATCTGATAAAGAGGTTGTTGTTGGGGATGGTGTTGCGAATGCTGCGACTGCTGCTGCTGCTGCTGGTGTTGTTGTTGTTGCTGTTGCAGCTGCTGTTGGTGCTGTTTCTCTTTGAAGTGCTCTTGAGTGAGCAATTGGTGGAGAAGTGCGTTCTCTTGGGAGGAGTCGTTGAGAGTGTTTGGGTTCGAACCGGCAATCGCTTGTATTTTGTGATTCAATTCGGTTTTAATTAACTGTTTATCGATTTCATTGCTATTACTGAACGAATGTTTGCTAATAACCGATGAATTTTGATTCCACTTTTGTGCGGACGTAGACTCGGCCTCTCGGGCGCCCGAAATCCACTTATCACTAGAATTGACGTTATTGTCCTGTTTGTGAAGCGCCAATCGCTGCAGTTGTGTCGCTGCTGACTGTTCGCCGTTTACTGGCGCTACGGGCACTACAGGTGCAGTAACAGGTGGTTGAGGCGCCGGTGCATATTGAATGCGATTCAACGTCTGGTTTGCAGCCAACCCTACATTTGGTGAGGAAAAGTTGAGAGCAATTCCGGGTATAAACACGGTTTGCAACGACTGGTTTTGACTCCCGTTCGGCCCTAAAATCAAATGCAAAAACAGTTAATCACTGGCCTCTCGAGCACTGGTTGGCGTATTCATGGCAGACATACCGGCCGGGTGGTGGTTCTCCTTGTGGCGGCGCAGAGAGCGGGCGTCGCAGTAGGTCTTCTCGCACCCGTCGACATCACATTCGTAAGGCTTTTTGCTTCTGTGCGTTAAGAGGTGTCCGTTCAGGTGGTCCTGACGTTTGAACGCTTTCGCGCATTGATTGCAAACAAACTTTCTTTCGTCCGAATGCGTCAGTTTGTGCTTCGAGAGTGCGCTTTGGTTTGAGAACTCTTTGCCGCAATCGGGACACGCGGGCCGTACGGGTGGTCCGCCCTTTCGCTTCTTACGCACCGGAGCGCCGGTGTTCGCGTCGACCGCCGAATGTTTCTTATGCTCGTCGTACGAGTGGCCAGAGTTGTCGTTATACGTCGGCTGACACGACGGCGACAAAGAGTTCGGCATTTCTGAGAACGAGTCCGAATCGAGTAAATCGAATGAGTGGTTCGAACTGTGGCCGCCCTGTCCTCCCGTCAGATAGCCGTCCAGTGACGACGTCGTAAAGCTATTGGGAGTTGAGGTCGCGTTCTCCGCGGGTGAGCACTGGTAGTTCATAAAACCGCCTTCCCTTAGAACGTCGTTTTGATTAAAGTTGAGACCAGATATGAGTCCATCGGAAGTGCGCGGAATCTTCGATATCGAGAACGCATTTCCTGCCAATCGACGACATTTCGGTTAAAACAAAACTCCAATGCGTTTGACACGCAGTCGAGACATACCCGGGCTATCACTCAAGTGGGTTGAGATCGAGGATAAGCTGAGAGGCGATGGAGTACTGCCTTCTCTCAACAAATTCAGACTATTATTGTTTAAATGCGATTTATGGCTCAGATGTGCGCCCGACAGGTGTCCAGTCATTGCGGTCGGCGCCGGCACCGGCGGATGGCCTGCATGGCCGGCGCCCGTCCGGATCGCGTTGTGCTCCGAGTTGTTGAACAAATACATCGGCGAAACATCTGGCGGTAAAAGAGCAGACATTTACGAGTTTAGAGTTATTTGGATTAAATCGGAAACCAATTAAAGCAATCATTTGAATGGGAGAACAAATGGGAGAACAGAAGCGGATAATTGGGTGAAAAGCCGAAGCAATGCACTGAACGCTTGGACTCACTGTTGAATGGCATCGCAAACATGTTATTGATATTAAGTCCGCAATTGTTGCCGTTCTTCGCCTGACTGTTCATATTGTTGTTCGAGTCGTTGAGCGCATTACTCATCGCGTCTTTGCATTTGAGAGCGTTCTGGTCGTCGGGTTTGTTGTGCAACACATTCTCCAAATTGCTGTTCCGACCGATCATCGAAATGAGGGACGAATTGTCGCAAATGAGTCGATGCGAAGAACCGATGCTTTGCGTCGACATTATCACAGCTGCCGACGAGTCCGTGTGTCCAACGGCGCCCACATTCTCGGCGACCAGTTATCGCATTATCCGAGTCTCGCGAGTCGAGTCAGTAGTCGGTCGGTCGGGAACTGCAACGGAGAGAGAGTGGGTGAGAGAGGGGAGAGAGAGAGAGAGCGTGAGTTGCAGTGAACTGAATGTTAGGTTTGCAGCGAAAGTCAGATCGCATTCAAAATTGCATTTCTCGACGCTTTGCAAAACCAAATCAATCATATGTTGCGTACATTTGTTGTGAGAAAATTGTTGACAATCTATGCGCTGACGACACGACTGGCGACGCAACTATCGTACGCGCACTCCAGGAGAACCCTTTGCGCGCACAGGAAGTAACATATTTTCCAATCAAATCGATTGAATGCCAATCTATTTCTCGATTACGAATGCATTTTCGCAATAAAACAATTGAAAAACGGCTATAGATTTGGCTGAAAAGACCGCAAACACGTAGCGAAACGACAAAATCGCAGCAGATTTGCATCGATTACTGCAGCGAATCGGGCAGTGAAAGCGTAACGTCATATGCGAACGACTCTCGTTTGCAGTATTGACGCATTTGTGCTGAAATAGTGTATGCATTGAATGGATTGTTTACTAAGAAGTCATACACCAGTAGAGGCATACACTCACACGTTCAGGGCATACAGTATTGCGAATTATACTCGATTTTCTATCATGCTACTTCCATACTTCAACGTGAAAGGGCTCGCAAACCATATATTTTAGGGATGATTACAATTATACCGTATAATATCGAAACTGTATAGAAAGTTGCGTAACAAATATCGGCTAACATATACCCTTCCCTTCCCTACCCTTGGCGACCCCACACACGCATTCAGTCAATCAGTTTTGGAGTGTTTTAATGCCATTTCTTAATATACGACAAGTTTTAGTCTTTTTTTGACAATTTATTGCAATAAATATATATTTGTAATAATAATACGAATTGAGCACTAAATCAAATTAGACAGAGAGGTAGGAGAGGGGGGAGAGGCCGGGGGCGGGGATGCCGGTGAGGCTGGCATAGCGTTGGAGATAATCCTAATGTTTATATCGTGTCTCGCATTCAAACACTTTAACGTCAAATACAATCCTAATTAATGGCTAAGAATTTGGTCGAAAAGTGAGAAGTGATTAGCGATCGAAACGCTTTACACTCGAGACGAGAGGCGAACAGCGGTTCGGATATTCGAAACGCTTCGCCAAATCACTTATCGCTGCTATAGTGAAATGCAAAAACAAGATCTGAACGAAAATCTCGAAGTAATTTACAACTAACTATGTTATCATCATGCTAAAACAAACTGATTAGACTGCGCAACACAAATTGAAATGAATTTGTAAATAATTAAATATTTAGCAAAAAATATTCTGTTAACTCATTGTCTGAGTGTCGAACAGCGCCGACAAACACGACAAACACGATGACAGCGAGTGTATCATCAATTGAGCAAGCTTAATTATTGCTGTGAACATTCCTGAACATTTGCGAAGAGTGAAAACGAGAGACATTTAAAACATTAAAATGCAGTTAAATCGCGTCAAGCGTTTCGCGCGAATCGGATAAATTTAGACGGAATGCAAACTCCGATTCACATCAACTGAATAAACAAAATTAAATCGAAATAAACAAAACAAACGCGAAGTTAGCGCTCATTCCGAGCGAGAAATCAGTTCGCGTTTGAACGGAACGGCAATTCAAGTTCATTCACGTGTCGGTCGACTGTAGGCAGACCTCGGATTAGATTACAAATACATTAGACAAGAGATACAAATTGTGTATAAAAATCGATTGCATGTTAAAATAAACAAAAAGAATTCATATTTTCGGCTCAAATTCGGAGTAAAAAATATACATTAGATTTGATAAAAAAAATTCGATAAGAAAATAGAAATTGAAATCAGAGCCGAAATGCAAAATATATATAAAACAAAATACATATCTCTATTAGAGTCTAATTACAGGCTTTTATGTATGTTAT